>CM048827.1:10344659-10512546 GCA_026586065.1 Dioscorea zingiberensis | reverse complement strand
GTTTTATGTAAACACGTTGTTTATTAAAAACATCTAAGTTTGAGCCCAATACCTGTGATCCTACCATTACGCTGTGTTTCATCTTGTTCGAAAGTGCCTTCCGCCATTTGTTTGGCTATTGAGCTACTTCCCCATAGATTTTGTATCCGAGTGGGGATCGGCTTGTTGTGAAGAGGTCAACAAATGATTCCAAATTTGTCTCGAGTAGGGGCGCAGAAAGAGTAGGAGTCATCTTGTCACAAGATCCGATCACAAAGATAGCATCTCGTGTACTCTCACTTCCAATTTCTTTTGTTAAGTTTTCTAGCATGAGTATCTTGTCATCCCAAGTGAGCCAGGCAAAGAGTTTGACCTTAGTGGGGCACGGTGTTACACCCGTCTCTGTACTGAGACAGATGTCACACCAGCTGGGCCGGGAGTGCACTCAACCCATAAGTTGTGTAATTTAAACCTGATAATAATCATAATAATCAAACTACTATTCATAAGAAATAAACAAACTTTTTAATCTTACACAGAATTTACAAATTTGCGGAAGAATTCTAGAAGTCTAAACATCAAGTGCAAACAAGCACTATCCTTATCTGCTATGTTGTATACATCCATCGAATACTCACTCTCACCGCCACCGCTAAGTAGTTCATTTTGAGTTTAAAAATCAATGATATAAGGAAATAAATAAATAATGAAAGATATACTAATCCCGTAAAATAATGCTAATCATATGCATTATCTTCTCATTAGATTAATATGCCAAGCATTTCTAAACCCAAAATAAAGCACATATGCAATATCAATCACCGTATATATATCATAATCATTTACACATACGAAGGCCTCAGATCATGTAAGCTTTGAACCCTTCAGTTCAAATAAGTTCCTAAGGACTCCGGATAATCTATCAAGGAACAAACTATATATATCTACATGATCCCGATAATGGTGAAATAATCTGTGATATATCTACATGAGTCCGGATACTGGACGCATGAGCTTATATAAATCCGCATGTGTAATGCCAAGTATCAATCTTGTATCCGAGCACCGGCTCATCACAAGAGACAAGAAAAGGGCTTTATATAAAACATGACTTTCACAATCATTTTTGGTTTTAAGAAAACCATTTAAAACAAGGGCCCCCTTCCTTAACCCTAAGTAGAAGTCTACTTAAATATCCTGGCTCTATCCTCGAGCCCCACCGATCCCCCATACATAACCAAATCTAAGGTGCGGCCTATGCATTTATACAATTTTAAATAATCATTTTCTACCCCTTAGGGTTTCACTTTACCCCTTTCTCATGCTCTTTAAAATTTAATCAATTAAACAAGCATGAAATCCCTATGCAAATGTAGCGATAAAATCTTACTCCAAGCATCCACCAACCAAGATAAAACTCATATAAACAAATCCACGGCGATAAAAACCCCATCATATAACATCCAAGCATAGTGTAAAATCACTCACCTTGAGGTCCATATCGCGAGTTTCCACTCTGATTGGATCCTCATGTGATCCTCTACTGCTCTCTTCCTATACAAGTATAAGAAAATATTAATCTACTTGTATTTATTTAAAGGTTGTCGCCCCCTCTTCTAAATTTTTTAATGTAACTAAATTTTTTAGAACTTCTATCAAGGTTTTCTATATACAAAAAATCCTTGAACAAATAGTAACCCTTTATATTTGTCTATAATATCTTACATGTCATTGTAAACGCTTTTATTACACATCCTTGATATCTTGATGGTGTATTTATACATGGTAACTATATCGGGATGTGGCCCTAAATGGAACGCTTTTACATTCATGCATTCATTAATCTATCTGTAATGGCATGTTTTAAATAATTATATATATCACTGTTATCTTAAAAGTAATATCATTACAAGGCATGCCTAAATACAAAATGCGTAAATTTTCGCGATGTGTCTGGCTACGTGCAATTGCAAAGAAATGGTCAAGTAAACATCAAAAACCGTGAAATCCGATTTCCTCCTCTATTTAGGGCTCAATAGAAAGATGCTTTCAAGCCCTTTCTAATGGAATATTATACAACTCAAACAGAGTAGTATACAGGTCATAGCTGTCCCATAAATTAGATGTAAATCGTAGGGTCGCAAGTCCTCAAACCGTAAATGCGTAAATTTCGCCAGCTTATGCTAAATTTAACCATTCTATCCGTGAACTTCTAATCTGGGCATTGGATTTCTACAATTTAGGATTTTAGAAAGATAATTTCATGATATTTTCGATGACGATTACATAATTCCAACGGAGGTATATAGAGAGCAGCCTATCCTCGAAGTGGACAAAGATCGCAGTTTGTTTATATATATACCTTTGAGGCATTAACACAACAATAAATAGATATAAACATAGATAGCTCCCAGACTTAGCATAATCATGCCGATTGCCTCTAGCATACAATCTAAGTACTCATGAAGGGTTTCTACGCATGAACACTACCATTCAAAGCTCTAAAGGCTCATCGATTTCATTCAAGAATTCTATCAAACATTTGGTATGCAACTTCATGCATTTCAAAGATCTAGAGATAAATCCTTGAATTTACATCCACATATTCTAGAGATAAAGACACACATGCTCAATGAAATTATAGCCTTAAAACATAAGTTTTCAAACAACCAAATTCTTAGAGGCATTTCAATTAGCATCTTATGGGCCTCATTGATAAACCACTTGGTCTATAATCCAATGGTTCTCTGAAATTTCTGATTTACGACCCTCCATATAATATTGAATTCATGCTCTCTAACATCTAAGGATTTCACATACATACAATCATATACAAATCAACATTCATCCTCAATTAAATCCTTTGGTTATCATCATAACCCATTCACCATGTCTTCAAAGTATTAACCTAGAATTCATCCCAATCCTAACAACCTAAGTATTGGAAAGAAATCAGCACATCAAGAGTGCTGTGGTCAGCCAAGACGGGGGCGGCCCAGAGCCGCCAGCGGAGATCATAGCCAGGGAAGGCGGATCGACGGGCGTAGATGCCGGGGTGGTTGCACGCGCAGGCGGCGCTGCTGCCGCAGAGTCTCCGAGCGGCGAGGTGCGCGGGTGGAGTGCTGCCGGGGTCTGACCGGCGACCAGCGCAGGTGGAGGCACTGCAGCTCGAGAGAGAAGGTGTGGATGAGGGCTTGACTCACTCTCTTTTAATTGAGATTTGATTTCCTCTTTACTTAGGTCTATGAAGCTTGGTATATATATATATATATATATATACTATAATAGTTTTTTCATTTAATTAACCTTTTCCTCCTACTAAAATTTTAATAGAAAGAATCAACCCATTAATGGTCACACCTAGTTCCTTTGTTACTCTATTAAAATAAGAGTATATATATATATATATATATATATATATATATATATATTACTCCTTTAACTTATAACATCCATTTAAAATAAATTACTATATTACCATAGTATTTTGTCACATGTCTAAGTTTGTTCAATCTCATCACTCTCTTATGCTTCGGTGGGCACAAGCCAGAATTATTGGCCAATTCCCATTCCATTTTATTTACTTTACTTTTTTAAACTCTTGTTTATGAACTAACTTTTCAGAAAGGTAAATAGTAATTACTAAAAATACCAGGGCGTTACACACGGGATCTTCCAGAAAGCGTCCAATAGAGGGATTCTCATTCCTCTTTCGACCTTGAAGTGATATAGAGATTGGACGTTGAATTGTCCATTTGGAGAGAGCCTCTGGATGTAGGGATCTCGGTCTCCGAAAGTGGCATTTTATTGTAGCCAAATATGTTCTCCAAGCCATTCCTCTATTTGTAGCCGGAGCGACTAATCTTGATTTAGGGAGAACCCTTCCTCCAATGCATTTCTTGTTATTGCTATCGTGATGTCCTCATAGTATACCTCATAAATTGTAATTTTGGAGTATGTTGTGGCGCTTTGACCTCCTAGCTAGTTTTCTTGCCGCCAATTAGTTGAATATCCATTTCCGAAAGTGTTAGCTCATGTTGGCCACCATAATCTTTTAGTTTAAGGACCCTTTCCAAAAATTTGAAGTGTGTCTCGAGGGCTAGCAAATAACCCTACGTGTGCCATCGCTGAAAAGAAGAAGTTACACTAGATGATTTTCTTGCAAATGCCCACATTACCTCAAGTTAGGAAGTCTCCCACCACCATTTGCCAATTAGTGCTTCGTTGGAAACATTTGAGATTGAGAATTCCCCATCCCCTTGCTCCTTAGGTCACCGCCTGGCCTACCCCTAGTTTGAGCCCTCTCCAAATATATATTTCCTCTCATGAATAATAATTATACAACATCAATGCCTTCATAATTAATTATATATCTCCTCTAATAAATCCCTTGGAGAAGTAATGCAAGTGATTGATATCAAATGTTTGATTGGTAGATTGTACATTAATGGTAGGATTGAGAGGCATTCATAAATTAAATATGTGCACACGTCACTCTAAGATTTTGTTTGAAATTTAAGTGGGCAAAAGCCAATATCCAACAACTTTTGATGTATGTTTGTAGTTCAACATCATCTAGGAAGTATACGTTTTTACACCTTGTATATGGTGGGTTGCCATACAAAACAAACAAATACGTGCATTGTGGCAGGCCTATTTTTCTTTTCTAGATCATTCCCAATAGCTATATTTTTTCTTTTGGGTACTATGGCTTATAAATCCCTTGCCATAAACCTTAATATTGATACTCAAATCGGTCACGGCCTAGCGAACCGCTTTTCGGTTAAGAGTTTAACTAAGAGAGAAGGAATGTGGAGGTAGATGAAGCAAGGGATGTGAGCTTCCCACGAATGGTGGCTGCTTGATGGCAAAGAGGCAAAGAGGCAAAGAGGTGGTCCTCTCGGTTGGCTACACTTATCCTACAAAACAACGGTCCGTGGGCTCCTCCCCGCATCCTCCAACGCCATGTTAGTTGGGTCGTGGTTGTCTAAGAGCGTAAGATTGAGATGAGAAGGAGGGAGCTATCCCTCATTATACCCGAGAGGTCAGTCCCCCTTCTCCGTGTCCTTGGATGCCTTTTCTCGGGTCTAGTGGCAAGGCTTTTGTTGGGATACACACCTCTATCCTTCCAAGCGGTGTGGTACTGCATAATCACGCTGCAGTACTTGTGCAATGGATGTCTCGCCTTCATGATGGGAGACATATCTTCTCGCCGGGCCCTATCATGGTTGATTCTTCACGCACTTCCCCGGAAGGGATTAGGAAGATCCTCAAGAGGTCCTAGATCTCATCAAGCACCGGCCGATGCCATGTGTAAAGTCGGATTTTATCCCTTAACACTTGCCCCCAGCCTCCTCGTAGCTCGGGTGTCATGCCCCACCCTGATTCGAGGCCTCAAGCTGCAGGTAAAATCGGGCCGCATCGAGTAGAGTTAAACTTTGCTCGAATACAAGGCCTAAGCCGTAACTTTAGCGTGACATAAATAAACAAAATCATAAAACATATACAATTCAAAAGGAAATAAAACCATAGGGGTCCATAAGCCCTATACATAGTCAGCCCTACAAGATCTTACATAGTAAAGTATCTCACACAACAATGAAACATAAGAGAGATCCTCGGACCTCAAAGAACTCCTAGATCCCCGACAACCTCCCTTTGCACACGCCTCTATACCCGGGGATGTGAAAAGAAAGAAAAGAGCAAGTGCAGAGCTTTCAATGGAAAGCCCAAGTAGTACCCTTGCAGAGTCACAAAGACATGATAATACGCCAAATAATGGGACAACATCCTTATGAAAAATATCTCTAGTAGTCTACCACAAGTGTAAAACAATGGTAATAATTCCCCAACAAATGTAAGTTTCCTCAAGCCTCAGGTTGAGTTTTCAAAGAAAGCTCAAGGATCACCCCCTGCTAGCGTGATCCAAATAAGCAGAACATGACCCTCTTGTCAGCCGTAGTACCACCCTCTCAGACGCGCGTGTCGCATTAAGGCCAAATGCCATTCCTAATCGACGGCAAGACAAATCTGCAGTATTGCTCCTCTTAGCTGGCAAATGTAAACGCCGTGGTGTCCCATCCTTGAACGCTTCCCTAATCTGGAGTTCTTCACGCCTCCCCTCGATTCCGCAAAGAGGACCCATAACAAATCAGGGATACCAACATTCCGAAACAATCAAACTTGCTCAACAAGAATGAAACCAAAAATAAGAAATAGCATGTATAAATAAAACAATAATCAACGTGATAACAACAAAACCAAGAAAACTTCGAAGAGTTGGTACAAGGCAAGTGTACTTACCTTTAATAAGAACTGGGTACCTCACTAGTTTCCTCCCGACGTGTCTCTAAGTCTTCACGACAGTATTTGGTAGTGAGGCTGCTATTAGTGTCAACATTAGTAATAAGACCCTACTTATTTAGATGCACATGTCTAACTCTTTCTTTCTCTCTCTCAGGGGACATAGCTCAGATAAACGGGTCCCACATGACATTTCATGGAGTTATTACTTCTCCCTTCCCAAACTTAGATCCATAGGTTGACTTTCCTTTTCATCCTCGGCCAAACTAGAGTCAACCGACCAACTTTGGACACACCCCTTGTCGTGTTAAAAGTCTATTAGATCGAAGTCCGACATTTACTAGCCTATTGGCACATTCTTATGGGTTATCAAGCCCATTGGAATTGGAGTGCCCAGCTCTATTTATATTAAAAGGCCTTTCACTATCCTAGCGGCCTCTCATGGCTTAGTGGTTAAGGCTTTGTAGTAAGGGTTAAGGGGTTGTGGGTTTATATTCCACCCTTTGTACCCGTTTTCCTTTTTTACTTTATTATTATTATTTTCTTCCTACTTTTATAAGCTGGTTAACCAACCTTGTTTCAATTAGACTAGCTAGGCCCAACCAGTTGGACTAATTGACCAGACTCAACCAACCATAACTTAGCTAGTTAACCCAATCTTGTTCACCTTAAGCCAATTTCTTGATCCCAATTGGATCCAACCTGTAAAACCCGCCCCAGAATGAATAAAGATTTATTTTTTTTCCCAAATTATTATGTGGCAATTTAATATGATGAGCAGTGAGATTTTGGGAATAATCACAGGTCTGAATAATCCAGATTAATTAAGGTTAGTTATGTATTAATTAATCAGATTAATTACAGATTAATTAATTCGGATTAATTATCGAGAAAAGAAAATAAACAAATATTCAAATCCCGGGAAAAGTGGATCTGGTCGGGGATTGAGACGGCCCCGTGATGCCACAGTATGCCTGTGACGAAGGATTTGACCGAAAGCCGATATTCTCGGATCTGGTCCGAAGAGAGACAACCCCGTGATATTATAGTGCACCCGTGCCACTAGGACCATTGACCCGAGATTCACGGATCTTGGTCGGGCCTGAGGATGAGAGAATCATGACTGCGGACCCTGGCAAGAAACAATTCACTTACCCGTGAATGAACAGTAGACATGTGATAACTTTTGGAGCATTAAAATAGAAAGAATTGGAGATGAGTTATAATAATAATTGAGTTATTAATTAAATAAAAATAAAATTTTAATACCTATAAAGAATGAGAAAGAGAGAGAGAGAGAAATCTCTCTCCCTCACATTTCAGATCTGAAGAAGTTCAGATCGATTTCGTCGCTCTCAAGGTCGAGTGCGCCAGCCGCCACCTCGCCGGCGCCCCCACGTCGTCCGGCAGCCAGGCCGCCCTCACGCTGCCTCCGCCTGGGCTTCTGTCCGCGCCGCTCCTTCGCCGGTCCGGCGATCAGCTCCTCCGCGCAGCAGGTGGCCACGCGCGCGCTCCGTGCCCTCAAACCCCACCGCTCGGCAGATTCACCACGCCAGTGTCGCTTCCATCGCTGCCGGACCACGCCTTAGCCGGGTGGCACGTACCGCCTCGCCACCGGACCGGACACGCCGGCCGCTACCAAGACTTCAACCTCGCCACCTCGGTATCCTCTCACTCACCGCCGGACTCCACCACTCAAGGCCTTCTCCTTTCCGCCTCAAGTACCCTACACCTACAAACAGGGCTTTAAATCAAGTAAATCCCTAAATGTTCTAGTTGGGGAAAGCCCTAATATAACTTATGAATTTAAGATTTGAAGATGAATGATGATGCATATGTATAGGGCTGTGAGATGCTAGATTTTGTCATGTACATCATGATGTTGATTAAGTTTATCATGTGAATGGTTGTATTAATTTCGGGCTCCTATTAATAGTGGAGGTGCCGCCGAATTTTCATGGAAATCCCTAAGTAGAAATACCAACTTATGTTCATGTTAACATGCTTAATGGTAACTGTTTCCATGATTAACATGCCTAATGATTTCATGCATTGGAATAGTTAATCTTGGACATCTAAGCATGCTTCGGGGCATCCTAAGAATTTTAAAGGCATTATATGCTTGTTAAGTAAGGAAGTATATTTTGAGTGAGTTTAATGACTTCCAAGTATGATTAGATTAGAGTGACTATCACTTGATGATTTAACCTCAGAAGATAAATAATTATAACTTCCTGAATAACCGTATTTCTTATTAAATACGGTATATTAGAATGTAAAGGATTAAGGTTTGTCACTCTATTTACTTGATCCCGAGCCACGCCAGCGTGGAGACGCTTAATGCAGGATCGCTGAGTTGCTTATAGTCGTAGGCTCTCGTGACGGAGGTTTGTGAGTATTCCTTCCTCCTACCCTACTTTGATTTTGTATTCTTATTTCCTCGAGAGGTTCCCAATACATATTCAAGATGGGTTTCCCTCAGATGTATCGGTTTTATATCTCGAGGAGATTGTTGCTTTCATGTTTTTCGTACGCGTATTTGAGTAGAGTTTATTCCTTGGATACATATTGGCTTCCGATCTCGATGAGGTCATTGATCTTTATATATTCAAGATGTTGCTGCCTTGGATATATATGTATACCTGTTGTTAGGTATTTGTACTAGAATCTCTTACTTTCAAGCATGATACATCTGGACGGATGCCCCGCAGAGGGCGATAATATCTGGCCACGAAAGCACTTGGTGCTCCATCTGACGGATGCCCTCGGGCAGTAGGCTTATGTGATAATATCTCGCCACCCGCCTCACCAGAGCGGCATTTTCTGACCATGTGCACATGTTAGCTATAACATTATCCGGCTTAGGCCGAAGACGATACTGATTTGTTTAATTAATCAATTAATTAATTAATTAATTCGCTCTCTCTCTCTTCTCTCACACTGAGCTTCACTGGAAAAGATCGCCGGAATTAGGGTATTCTCGCCGGCGCTTGCAACCGGCTGTTCCCCACCTGCGCCGAGCTCCTCTCAGCCCGGGGAACCTTCTAAGTAGCATGGCCATCTCCAAGGGGGGCCACCGTTTCTCAATTAGCTCACCGGAAATTTCAAAACTCCCCTACCAACATCCCTCTACTACGAAGTTCAAACTATGACTAAATGCGCTAATTCCTCAATTAAAGCAGGGGAAAATGATTTACCCGCTGCCAAGGCAGTCCGACGCCTGTGGTGGCGCCCGTGGCGAGGAGGTCCAGGGAGCTTGTCCTTCTTCTTCTCCTGTCTTTGCCGCCGAAGACAACCTTCTCCCGTTCACCTGTGCCCTTGAACCGCTCGGGGAGTGGGGATTATATAGGCTGGAGGAGGGGATGAGGTTTGGCGGCATCAGCGGGAGGCTTCACCGCCCGATGGTCGGTTTCCCCTCGCGTAACGCCCGAAAAAGACGGCCGGGCGTATGGTGGCATTCTTGGTGGAGGGGAGTGGTAACCGTCGTTGCCTCGCGATGAGTTCTCACTCATCCAACGGCGGAGATCACTCGCTCAGAGAACAACGGTGGATACCTTGCTATAATGCCTCAGATCCACCACTACTTAGATGAGTGATCATGATCTATTGATGATGAATGGTCGAATGAGGCGCCTGTGCCTCAAACTTGAACTTGATCATCAGATGAGCGGTCCAGATCACCCCGTATCCCTCTTTCTATGTCTCTTGATACAAACACATGACCTGATAGATTGTTTCTGGGCTTGCCACGTGGCTTCATGGATGCCTTTATAACTCCTCGTGATCAGCACAGATCTGAGATGTTTTAATCTCAGCCGTTGAGCCACTTCTGAAGGGTTTTCTTTTGTTCTTTTGCACAAAAACCCCTCAAACTTTTTAGGTTACATATCAGTCCTTCTCCTATAAGAGGGAACATTTTCCTTTCAGCCCTTGACTTTTTTAAAAATTACCAAAAGGCCCCCAATGAACCCAATTAACCCTATTTATTGTTTTTAATCAATTTAATTTCAATTTTTACACTTAATTATATCTTTTAAACATTGGGGGAATACTTCTTAATTACTAAATTAATAAAAGAACACTTAAAAGAATTTTTTTTCCCAAAAATCTTGGATTTCATAGGTGGACTCTTCGTCGAGTACGGCTTGGGGAGCTTTGGTTCCCTAATAATATCCTGACAATACAGGTCCCCTTTCGTAGGTAGCTGTTCCTCTTATACCTTCCTTAGTCCTACCTTTTGGGGCTCCTGCTATTCCCTCCTTTCCACCCTAATATCGTCAGTAAAAGGAGTTCTCTTAGAATGTTGCACTGGTGACCGGGTCCGGGCTCGGTTCTCCAACCCAGATGTCACCCTTTTTAGTTAAGGGTGGTTGGAGGTATGATGAGGCCCTTTTCTCCAGGTAGGGTTCCCTATGGCCAAGGAGTCCGAGGTCCACTCGTCGATCATCGAACGGGTGCTTCGTGGTGGCTAGTTGTGACCCGTCGGATAGGGTTATGATGATGGGATGCTTTGTTTACTTCTTGTTCCACCCTCTCAATCAATTGGAGATTGTTTCTTACTTCTCTGATCTGAATCCTTTATTTGTTCACAAGGCTTCCGCATGATGGGCAAGAGCTCTACTCTGCCGCCAGAGATTATCTCGGTGGCCTACTGCTTCCTTAGCAAGGTTAGAGGCCTCGGCTTTTTCTCGCCGTGAGAGGTATTTCATGCTCCCTCCTTTCTGTATTGGCTCCTTCAGCCTCCTCAGAGGGCTAACCTTCCTCTCCGTGGGGCACTTGCTATGTACCTTGAGTGCTTTGGGGAAGGACTCTATTTTCCCTTATACCCTTCTTTCTCGCGTGGAGGTACTTAACTTCCATAAAGTGTGGCTTTTCCCAGCCATCCTTATGGTCGAGTGGTTCTTTGTTGGTTGTGATTGTCCTTTATCGCCATCTTCTTTCTCCATCCTCGCCCCGCTTATTTTGCCTCCTTTTTTATTTGAGGAGGGTCTCGCCCTTGGGGAATGGTTTTGCTTTGCTCCCCGGGAGGAATCTAGCTTGGACTTCATGTTCCTAAACTTTCGAGTGGCGTGTCCCACTTCGTGTTCACCACATTTAGAGGTGATTGGGACATCCCCACCTTGTGGATTGTTCCTTTATCGGGATGGAGTTATGACGCCATGACGTCCGAGGATGAGGAATGATAGATCTCTTTGCTCTAGGGGATGGGGTTGTAGGACTATCTTGTCCGATCCCGGAGTTCGTTCTCCGGGTGGTTGGACTTTCGTCCACAGGTAACTTACTTCCTTTCCACCATTTGAATGAAGGGGGCACCTCCTCCTTTTTTAGTGTTCCCTTTATGTACTTGTCTATTCTTGATAGAGGTCCCTTCGGGGCAGGACCACCTTTTGAGGAAGATGCACGGAGGCATAGACCCCGCCTCTCTAATGCAAAGTTCTTCCCTATGGGAAGAGGACAAGCCCTCCGCAGAGAAGAAGTTGAGGTGAGGGAGAACAGTCTCCCTCCTCGTTCCCTTGTCCAAGAGTGGGCGGCTCCGTCACGGAGGAGGAGGATGTGAAGCTGGCTTCTGCGGCGGTCGTGGCGCCGTTGGTAATCATGGCTCCTCCGAAACTGGCAATGCGCTTTAATAGAATAGTAGTTAGGCGAGCCTGCCCAGCGGTTCCCCATTCATCTGAGGAGAAGGCAGTGATGTTTGCAAACAACTTGTCCTTGCACAGGGCGGAGGCGTCGCGGAAGGGCAGTGCGACACTCTTTGACAGTCTTCTCCGGGCTTTTACTAACATAGATCAAGCCGCTGTTGCTCGCCTTGGGCCTGAGGGTATGGCTTCCCATTTTGATTTGATGGGAATTGAGATAAGTTTGGCTTCACGATGTTAGGCTTTCGTTTGTTGTGTTGCTAACAAGTTTGTCTATATCGTGAACTTGGCATCCTTGTTAGATCATCTAGAGGCAAGCCATCATAGAGGGGAGGGGGCCTGTGCCAGCTTATTGTGTACAACCCGAACCCTGGAAAGAGGTGGGACATGACTAGCAGATCGTAGAGTTGGAGGCTCAAAACGCCAAGTTGTCTTCAGTTATCTGCAAGGCCTCATCAACAGTTACAAGGAAATACGTTCGTAGATGCAAAAATAGCATTTGGTCGAATTGGCCGCCATGGCGAACAGGTACAAATCTCTTGTTGGTACTGTGACTTGGGCCTGCAAAGTTTAGTATGAGTGGATTAAGTGAGATGCTGAGACCCAACTAAAAGAGCGGGAAAAAAAATTGAGAGTCGAACACGATTCCCATCTGCAACGGCTTGAACAAGTACACAAGAGGCTTGTCGTGATGCTGGAAGAGAAGCATCAGACAGTCCTTTGGAAGGCCAAGGATAAGGTGGTGATGGAATACCAACGCTCATGGAGTTCGCTCTCAAGGTAAAGAAGGCCATCTCTAATAAGGTTGTTTCGTACTTCCAAAGTTCCCGTGAGTTTTGCGATATTTTCAGTTACTGAGGATCCAAAGCCATTGCCAGGTTTATTAGTTCTTTGTCCTTCCAGTCCCTCTTCGATGAGGAGGCTTTGGCATGTACGTCAAGGAGCTTTTGCACAGCAGCCACCCAAAATGGATGTAGCCTCGCTAAGCTTTGGGGAGGCCCTGGGGCTCCTCCCCGACGTAAGGCGATGATATTTGGCCGAGAGTGTTAGCCTTGGGGGAGTATTCTCAAAGGCTAGTGCGGATCTTGCCAAAAGTGAGCTTCCTTAGGCCTGCCTCCTGTTGTTAGATCTTCCTGACTCCTGAGTGGTGTTTGGCCAGGTGTACTTTTGCATTTTTTTTTTGTAATAAAAAGTAGGGTTTTTCTCCTTTTACTTGGCTGGAGGATCCCATGTAATTGCATCTCGCTTGGTGAGAGGTTGCATAAGTATGAGGCCGCTGGGTCTGCATCCAGATTTGCCTCTTTGGTTGTTCTAGCTATAGGTGTCTGGTCTCGAGGGCTTTTGTCCTAAGGGTTGGGGTTGGCCCTCCTTGAGGATGACCGCTTTGAGCTCAAGGGCCACTTTGGTTTACTTGCATGCCATCCGGAGATCGTGAACGATGCTCATTTCGGTGAGTGAGGGCTTTAGTCGTGACCGTTAGTTGAGAGAAGTGAGGTTGACGTGGCCGCGATTCTCGATGGCGTTCCTTCGCTAACCGTTCCGGATCATGACTCCTGACATAATCATCCTTAGGATGTTACCCTCAAGGGGTTCAACCTGTTCGGCATCGACCCTCCTCTTTCTTTTATCATAAAGGTGAGGGTTGCCGTGCTCGTAGCCTTATTCTCCTCTTCTTCAGTGGCACCCCGATCATTCTCTCTTTTGGTTAACATCGACCTTCCTAGGTGTAGAGAGATGGCCAGAAAGAGGCGCTCGGAGTGTAAGGGTCTAACCGCAATGCTGCGGCGCTGGCCTACTCCCTCGCCCTTGCTCCTCAGGTTCTCTTGTGCCTCTCGCCCTAGGGGCCTCTGTCCCCTTGTTTTAGTGAGTGCGGTCAATAGAAGGTGAGAGGACCCCCTTTGCGATCCCCATTTATTATCAAAGAGGTGCTCCACATGGCCCGGGGCCCCGTACTAGGAAGACTGGGCCACTTGAGTGAGGAGGACCTCGCCTCTAGGCTAAGTTTTATTGGGGTTGAAGCATGCTCACTGATAGAGCCTAATGTTATGCTTATGCCGCAAGTGCATGGGTCATACAAAAAATAGAGTGAACTTTGAAGAGTCGGGTATTGATTCCACAGAGAAAGAGAAATACTAGTACTAACTAGTTATCTATTATCTAGTCTAAACAAGTTTGGTGGTAGTATGAACTAATCTAAATGATAAGACTAAGAAGTAGGGTGGAATTGGGTGGACGCGGTGAAGTCACGAGCGCAATAAATCAAGAGAGAGGTATCCGGGCAATGAATCCCCCTTGGGTTATCAATAAAGATAGATAAAGAATGTTAGGGTTAATAATTACACTAGATTAGACCAAGGATCCCTAAATTACTTTCACACTCTCTCTCGAGGCGAGCTACTAAACTCAAGCCTCTACTCACGCTGACATGTTTTGGCGAACCTAGGACGTGGATGGACTATGGGACAGAATTCTAGAGATTCCAACTCCTATATACCCATCTCTCAAGATACACAACCATCTCTATTGGGGCATGCCCCACACCGGAGAAGCATTCGATCTTCCTCCGTGCAGATCGGATTGGGTAATCCGGTACACGCAACGTAGATTACCAAATTCCATGAATGACACCCAATAGATCACAAATGATAGAAAGAAACTAAAAATACCATTAAAATTCAGTATCAAAGTTAAACATTCAATACCATAAACATGCCCGAATACTACAAAATTAGTTCCCCATTAAAGGGAACATAAATCTAATACAAAACAATAAAGGAGAGGAATAAACACAAAGAAATATGCCACTTCCTCTAATATTGTGGCGGATGATAGGACTGTTGATATGACCCCCTCCAAACCTCTCCGTGGGAGAAGAGGATGATGGTGATCGGTACACCCACCTCCAAGATATGCTCTCTGAATGATGCTCAATGATGGTGGATGATGGTGGTGGATGATAGTAGATGATAGCCTCCTCCAAACCTTAGGTTCCAAGGATCTCCAAGTCGGCCCAAAAGTATGGCCAAAGGCATAGAGATACCTTCCAAAACCCTAAATCTCGATATTTATAAGCCCTAATGATTCTAAAGAGAGTTGGAGTCATCTAGGCAAAGTAAGTAATGTAAACTTGGGTTCAAGCTCGAGACAGATGGGTCCGCCTGGTCTATAGACGGTTCCGCATGTGGTGCCAGGCAGTTCCGCTTGCAAGAGCTCTTGAACTTTTCTTGAATGCAAACGGTCCCACATGTCTACTAGACCGAATCGTCTAGTAGACCAAAATTTGATGACCTTGAGTTTCACGGGACCTCAGGTGGTCATCTCCTCTTTCGTTTGGTTTTCTGGCGATTTGAGGACACAAGTTCAGATTTTTTTTCTCTTATCAGGCGGTTCCATGGGATATTCAGGCTGGGCCACCTTGTAGTGCGATTTGGCTTGTTTTTCCTCGAACTTGCTCGAAATTGCTTCCTATTTTGCAAATGCCCTCAAATTGTCTCCGGTATGTCCTGATGAGCAAAATAAACATGAATTAAGTAACGTAAAGCTGTATGCATTAATTTCTAATGCTAAATGTGTACAAATATGATATGAAAATATAGTAAAGTGAACACTCATCAATTACCGCTATTTTACCCCCCTCACCCCTTTTTTACTCACTTCTTGATTTCTGCCTTGTTATCAGGTGCAGGCTACCATTCTTAGCGGGGTTATAGTGGCCCGAGTTTTGGAGATATTGGAGCGGATGGCCTCTGACGCATCCGTAATGCTTAGAGGTCTTCCTGAGAAAGGTTGAGGCAGAGCTTTCGGAGACCCGGGCTGTCCTAGCTAGGAAAGAAGGCGTTATCTAGCATCTGGAGAAGGTGTGTCAGTTAGCGTTAGCGGATTATAAGGAGTCCGAGCAATACCAGCTCCATATCTTGGATGTGACTGATCCAGCGGTACTCGCGTACTGATCCTCCCCTAAAGCCTGCGAGGCGCAGATAGTGGCAGTCCATTGGAGGGCCGAGGAAGGTGTTTGGATATGCCTAGAGGTCATTCGAGAGTACTGCGACATGGACCCCTTCTCCCCGACTCGAGGCCGCCTCAAGACTTGTTAGCCTTCAAGGTTCTAGTTTTTACTTTTTTCATATCATTTGCATGTAGAAGCATTAACGGGAGCTTTTTTCGATTGAATAAATGACGTCTACTTTTTTAGAGTTTTGGGTGTGAGGACTTGCTTGTATTATTAAGTGTGCCCCCCCCCCCCTCTTTTTCGCTTGCTCTCACCTTGTCCCCGTGTGGTTGTGTACCCGCTACTTCTCCAGGATTCTCCACTTTTGGTAGTGAAGGGCACGATTCTAGAGAGGGAGTTATTGGAGGCTTTGACTCTGAGAAAAGGGCTAGCTTATGGCACTCAAGGACTCGACCCTGAGGGAAACTGGTATGCGGCGCTTGAGACTCTGGGCCCTAAAAAAACCATTGGAGACCCCGGTCTTGAGGAGGACCTGTGGATGACACTTAGGGTGTCCAACCCTGAAAAGTAACCGTTGGAGGCCCTGGTACTGAGGACCGATACATGACACTTAGATTGTCGGGCCCTGAAAAAGAACTATTGGAGGCCCCCGGCTTTGAGGAGGATCGGTGGATGATACTTAGGGTGTTCGGCCCTGAAAAGGGACCGTTGGAGGCCCCTGACCCTGAGGAGGTTAGGGTGTCCAGTCCTAAAAAGGAACCATTGGAGTTTTAGTGAGCATACGGTGCTCGGCCTGAGAAGGGACTTTGGAGCTTTAGAGAGCAAATGGTGCTCAGCCTTGAGGATGGACTTAGGAATTCTAGTGAGGATGTGATGCCCGACCTTGAGAAGGGACTTTAGCGCTTTAGAGAACATGCGATGCTCAGCCTTGAGGAGGGACTTAGTAATTCCAGCAAGCATGCAATGTCGGGCCCTGAGAAGGGACTTTAGTGCTTTAGCGAACATACGGTACTTGGCCCAGAGAAGGGACTTAGGAATTCCAAATTGTATTCGATACCTAGCTTTGAGAAAGGACTATAGCGAGCATGTGGTGCTCGACCCTGAGAAGTGACTTAGGAATTCCAACGAGCATGCGATGCCCGGCCCTGAGAAGGGACTTTAGCGGGAGTGCACTCATTCAACCGTTACTAAATGATAAGACAGCTTGTAAACAAAAAGCATCGCCCTTTTTTCTTTTACTTGAAGGTTAGTCGGCTACAAGCGATGCTCTATTAGGGAAGCTTAAGATTGGGGAGGGCTATTCCTCAGAGTTGATGCGACAATTCCCCGGGTTGTATTCTGGCGGATCGAGCCTTAGATTTATTCTTTACCTAGATGCTGCCCCGAGGTTGTTGTCGCCGGCCCTTCCGAGGTTACTGCCGTTGGTGGGTCATTGTTCTTGGCTTTGAGTGAGGCCACGTAATATTGTTGGGCCACTTGTTGACTTCCTTGTAACTCTCTGCATCCATGCTTAGTGGGGAACTTCATGAGTAGGTGGTATGTGGAGACCACGGCTTGCAGGGTTATGTGGGATGGGCTACAAAGGATCATGTTGTAGCTCAAGGGACACTTTACTACAAGAAATTTTACAACGACCTCCAATTGTAAGGTGCGGGTGCCCACCTTCAACTGAAGACTGATAGATCCTTCCAGACGGATAGATCCTCCATTGAAAATTATCAGTGGTGACTTGGCCGACTATATCAGTTCTGGGCCTAATCCTAGCTTCACAAACGTGTCCCAGAAGAGGACATTCGACGAGCTCCCACTATCCACTAAGACACTATGGACCTTGCAGTTCGCGATGTTGACTATAGGATGGTGGAGCCCCTTAGGTCCTGCTCGGAGAAGGTGATGGAGACCTCGGTTCTTACCTTCTTCTCTAGGGTGTTAGGCCAGGTTCCCATCCGGGTATAGCTCTTACGGGTGGAGTTACTCTCTCCTCCGCTTGCAAGGACCCCGATTATGGTATTAAGGACACATGCAGCTTCCCTCTAAAGACGGGGGTGAGATCTCAACTTTCTCCTGCCTTATGTACTGTGGGAGGCGGCCTTGGTGGAACAACTTCTCTATCTCATCCTTCAAGTGGATCCAATCTTTTGTATTGTGTCCATGGTCCCTGTGGAAGCATCAGAACTTTTGGCTGTCTCTTTGCTTACCCTAGGTCTTTATCTTGGGCGACCACTTCATCTCCTTAGAGTCCTTGATGCTCAACAGGATTTGGGCCCGGCTTGTATTGAGAGGTATGTAGTAACGACTTTGGCCTCACTCAGGCTTTCGCGTATTGCCCTTGGCCTAGGGTTTCTAGTTCTTGGTTGCTGATAAGCGTTCAAATGAGCATATTTACACATCACCTTTACATGTATTTCTATGTCAATTGCAATGAATTATAGCCCGCAAGTACTTAAAATGTTTCATATATTGTAAACAGGGATCATATAAGCAACCCTGAGTGAAAGGAAGCAATTATCGACAAAATAAAGACCAAACGAAGACATATTAAAGTGAACAGGGGCTGAACCGGGGGATGAACGGCCGTCCACAACCAGGCACAGAAGCTGGCAAGTGAAGGAGGTGAACGACCTAGTGAACACCAGTTGACATTCCCGCTCGTGAGCGTGGTTCAACGGGCCGATCACGCCTGTTTAACCCACCGCTCGTGAGCAACCCCGTGCACTCAACGGTTCGATGAACGGCCCGCTCACGGGCCCGCTCATCGCTACTCTTTCCCACCATGGGCCTATCCGGGGCAAATCAGAATCGAAGGAAAACCCTAATGTTAGGGTATAAATAGGGAATGTTTATTGTGGAGAAGGGAGGTTGGCTTGGGAGAGAAGCTAGAAGAGAGATTAGGGTTTGGGGGTCATCTCCCCCAATCTTGAGGATAGATTATTCATTGGAGTTGCGACCATTGGAGGTAATGGTGTTCTCCATTACTCTTCCTTTTGTTTGTAATCTTTTCCTTATGGATTTGAGTTCCCCATTTATGGGGAACTAATCTATAGGTGCTTAGGTATGTTGAACTTTTGGATTGAGCATTAATAGCATTGAATGTTTATGATGATTTGTTGGTATTTTCTTGAATGTCTAATGAATTTTATGTATTGATTGTAATCTCATTACTAGAAATTACTTGTGTGCAATACAAGGGCTAGAGCTAGAGCCTCCTTATATTAGGAACTTGCTTCATTAGAGAGTTTCATGAGTACACCGAGGAATCGGGTACTAGAAGGGCGAACTACTCTTTCATACGAATTCACCCCCATGTTCCTCCCAATATATAAATTCTTGAGCTTGATATCAAGTCCTAGAAGACTAGTTATCCAATTACCTTGGAAGAGGGGTTGGATATAATTTAGGGATTATTGGCACAAGAAGTATCAACTTTGATTCATAAACATCTTTGCTCACCTTCAGAATTGAAATCCAAAAGGGATGCATACCCAAGTATCCTCTCTTGCTATCGATTAATCTTAACCAATTCTCGATTTTTTTTTTTTTGTTTCTTAATTGCAATCTTTCTGATTTCTCGGTTTCATAACTCCAAAAACCCCCCAATTTGCGTACTAGACTAGGTTAGTAAATCTTGGTTTGAATTTAGTATTTTCTATTCCCTGTGGTTCGACATCCGACTCCCCATAGTCCACTCTATTACTTGACTATGACTCGTATACTTGCGATTTCACCCACCAGTTGGCCCCTACAGCTAATACACAAGGGGTTGGTCTTTCCTTGGCTTGTCTAACTGTGCAGACACCGAAATCGGGGGCACATCTTCTTCAACTCTCATGTATTTATGGGCCTATTAGAGGAGTTCAACCATATTAGTGGCCAGACGTTTGCGCAGGGAGAATACGAATGGTGATATCCTCGGTCCCCTTGAAGGTCACAACCTCTAGTCTCATGTAGGCCATCTGGAATTCTAGGACAACAAGGTTGAACTTCTACAGGTAATCGCGAAGGCTTTCCCCCTCTTGCTTAGCCAAGTCCATCAGCGATGTGTCACTACGCTAGGGTCTCATGCTAGTACCGAAGTAGTTTGTGAAGATATCCGATAGCTCACCAAAGGAGCAAACAAACCTAAAGGGTAGGTTATCAAACCACATCTGAGCGGTACCCTTTAGTGTTCTTATGAAGGCCCGACACATGAGCTCGTCACGAACTCTGTGTAGCTTCATTCTGGACCGGAAGGAGGATAGGTGCTCTACAGTGTCAAAGGTACCGTCATATGATTCCATGGTGGGAAAATGGTAGGGGCTTGTGGAATTCCATGATGGTAAGGATAAAAAGGAGAGACCTATTTCAGCTTCCGTTTAATGGGTGAGAGGCTCTCTTACAAGCTTCGGAGAGGCCCCTCAACTCGGTGTCGGAACTGGGATGATTCTGTATCGCTAAGGACCGGAACGTTCTCTTCTTTTTCCCTTTGTAGTGGTATCCATACCTAGTGGTCGGTTGCTGACTTCTTTCCCATAGCAGTTGAGTCAGGAGGGTGGCGTTCGCGCTACTTCGGAGTGGGACGGGCCCGGTCGCCCTCAAGGAGTTCCTTGGTGAGAAGCGAGACCTGCGCCTCAAGTTGCTGAATTCGGGTATCCCCGCAGCCACTTCGGGGACCTTGTGGGCTCCGGAGGAGCAGGAATAGGTTCAGCGACCACGGGGCTCCCCTCGTCTCGTTTGTCGGGGGTGTCCATGTTGGAGCCTTCTTTTACCTCACCATTAGTGTGTTTTTCTTGGGCTTCTTGTTCGCTTACCTCGCCAAACTATTGATGTTCGAATCGGTCACTGATAAGTGGTCATTTGAGCATAATTTTACATCATATTTCTATATGCTTAATATGTAATTTTGAAGACTTTTTGCCCACCAATACTTAAAATGTATTCATTCTGATAAAGAGGGCATAATACCAGGACCCCGAAAGAAAGAAAGCATTTTGAGAGAAACCGGGACCTCAAAGCACCTCGAAGGGCCCATACTAGCATTTATACGGCCCGTATGATAGGTTATATGGAGGTGGCTGACCCATATATGGGCTGCTATAAGCCCGTATACGGGCCCGTATGTCGTAAATCTCAGCGAATCTGCAGTTTTAGAAGAGGGCAAATTGGTAAATCTCACCCCTAAAACCCTAGAGGTATAAAAGCCGACTAATGAGGGTTTCGGGGAGAGGAAGCAGCTGAGGAGAAAGTCTAATCTTGGGGAAAGCTTGGAGATTATCATCTTGAAGCTATTGGAGCAAGAAGAAGGGGAATCATTGGAAGAGGATCAAGGAAGCCATCAACGGTGCATTTATTAGTGTTATTCATAATGATTTCCTTATTTGCTTTCAGCTTTGTTTTGTATTGTTGCCCCCTTTCATGGAGGGCTAATATTGTAGATGCTTGGATGATTGATGAACCCTTGGACATGTTTTAATTAATGTTATCTCTCTATCTTCGATTGTTTGGTTGAATCGCATTGAGTCTATTGGATGTTTTAATGTAAGTTAATCCCTCTACGTTGTGAGAGCCCGGAGGGATTTTCATAGTCCATATGGGGGAAGAAGCGAATGTCTCCCCGTGTGTAGACCATCTCAAATAGAGGGGATTATGAGTATACCAGGAACCCGGATACTAAGGAGAGCTAGTCCTTTAGATGTATTATTTCCATAATCCCTCCAAGAATTACGTTCCCTAGAACATCATCGGTAAGGGCATTAGGATTAGTAACTCGCCTCGAGAGAGGGAGCGAAAGCACTATAGGAACCCTTGGCCAAGGATCAACCAAATGTCAAGATAGAGAGTAGCATTCATCTTTTAGAATTCCAAGGGGGATTCAATTGTCCGAGCATCCCCCTTTTATGATTGTTTGACCTTAAGAGAAACTCGATTCCTTTGTTTGTGTTTTCAATTGATTAGTTTAGAATTAGCATAATTAACCACCTTTGGATAGACTAGATAGTAGATGAATAGTGGGTACTAGTACTTCCATCTCCCTAAGGATCGATAACCCGACTTTCAAGTCCACTCTATCACTTGTTACGACCCGTACACTTGCGGTTGCATCGCATCAAGTTTTTTTGGCGCCGTTGCCTTGGAGAATTGGATTACTAGGAAAGCTAGGAATTTACTACTTTATTCATTTTTATTTCCATTTCTTTACTTTCTTTCTTTTTTTTTTTGTTTTTCATTTCATTGAAATTTTGGATACTAATCTTCACTTTCTGGATATCTTGCGAGGTATAAATTGTATGACCCGCAAGAACTGTAAAGGATTGCTTGAAGTTGATAGTGAGATTTAGAGAACCTTGCACCGGAGATTGAGAGAGATTGAAGGAACACTTCCGGGATCCTCTTCGGTGTCGGAAAATTTCACTCCTACCGAAGTCATTGGTGAAGCAAGGGAAGTATCAATTATGGCCAAGAGAAGGCAAACATTGGCCGAATATGAGAGGTCTCATTACACTGAGGGGGAGTTCAGTGTTCACTCTCCCAATGTCAACATGAACAATTTTGAGATCAAGCCAAGCATAATGAGCATGATTCAGAACACAGCTCAATTTGATGGGAGACCCGATGAAGATCCTCATGCACATCTAGCAAAGTTTATCCAGATTTGCAACATGTTTAAGATTAATGGGGCTTCGGATGATGCAATTCGGTTGAGACTTTTTCCATTTAGTTTGCATTAAGGTGCATATAGATGGCTTACTTCATTACCCACTGGTTCCATCCGTACCTGGGCCGAGATGCTAGACAAATTCTTGGGCCGCTACTTTCCACCAAGCAAGGCCGCATAGTTAAGGTTAGACATCTTCACCTTTAACTAAGGCCTAGCCGAAACATTTTTTGAAGCCTATAATAGATACAAAGATTTGCTCTGACGTTGTCACAACATGGTCTAGACCCCTGTGCCAAGGTGAGAACATTCTACAATGAGTTGGACAACTCGACTAGACAATTGTTGGATTCCACCACCGTCGGGTCATTGGGGTACGAATACCCGAAGGATGCCGAACAAATTTTTGAAGACATGGCTAGTAACGAAGCCCATTGGTCTACAAGAGATAAGCAAGTTAAAAAGGTTGGGTCCGTGGATGAAGCCGTTATTTCTAATCCAATTCTTAGTGAAAAGTTGGATATGTTGACAAGGAAAATTGAGCAATTGACAACCGGTAATAGCTCAAGGTCAGCTACGGTGATGTATTGTAATACTTGTGGGTGAGGGCATGGAGCATCAAATTGTCCCATAGCAAGCACTGAAATGATTCCCATGGAGCAAGTTCAATACATGGGCAATGCTCCAAGGCAACCGTATGGTCAAATCGACCATATGCTCCTAAATGGACCCATCCGACTTTGTCTTATGGAAATCCACAAGCGGGACAATACCCTCCCGGCTTTCAACACCCCCCAAAGCCTCAAGAGAAGGATTTTAACTTGGAGAAGATAATCATGAAATATATGCAAAATAACAACACTACAATTCGGAATCTACAAGCCACAGTCCACAACATGGAGAATCAAATTGGGCAAATGACAAAATCTCTAGCCGAGAGACCCCAAGGTAGTTTGTCGGGCAACACGGAGGAGAACCCTCGGGGAGAGCAATGTAAGGCCATCACTTTGAGAAGTGGAAAGGAGGTGGGACACCCGGTTCCACAGCCTTAAGTAAACACTCCCATAGAGATCGAGGATTCCGAACCTATCGTTAACTCCAAAGATGTGAAAAACGGAAAAGAGAAGCCCTTGGAGACATCACCCGTACCTCCATACCAACCTCAAGTCCCTTACCCGACGAGGTTGAATAAAGACAAGGTGGATGCCCAATTGATGAGGTTCATGGGTATGTTAAAGAAACTACACATCAATATACCATTTGTAGAGGTTCTAGCCCAAATGCTGAAATATACAAAATTCATGAAGGATCTCCTCTCCAACAAGAAGAAATTGGAAGATGTGGGTGTGATAACACTTAATGCCCAATGCTCGGTCGTTATCCAACAAGCTATGCCGAAGAAGTTGAAGGATTCGGGTAGCTTTGAGGTCTCGTGCATCCTTAGAGAAGGGGTCACAAAGAAGGCATTGGCGGATTCTGGGGCAAGTATCAATGTGATGCCCTATAAATTGTACATAAAGCTCGACCTCGAAGAGCCTAAACCTACGGGGATGACACTACAGTTAGTCGACCGATATGTGAGAAGGCCGAAAGGAATAGCTGAAGATGTACTTGTTCAGATCAACCAATTTGTTTTCCCGACCGATTTTATGCTTTTAGATGTTGATGATGAGGTTGACATGCCTATCATTCTTGGGCGACCTTTCCTCGAGAACGCTCAAGCCCTGGAAGATCATGCACAAGGTAAGCTTGCTTTGAGGGTAGGAGATCAAGAGGTCCTATTTCAATTGCCGACGTAATGCGGCACTCATTGGCCCAAGACAACACCTTATATTGCATTGACGAGGTGGATGAAATCACTTACGAGTGTATAGAAGACTTACTAATGGTGGATCCACTATACCCCTATTTGGGGGAATAAGAGGGACACTCAGAGGAAGTGTATTCCTTTCCATCAAGGTTAGAAACAGTGAAGATAAAGAAAAAGAAGCAAAAATCCTTTCCATCTACAATATGCTTGAAGAAGGTGCAAGAGAAGGGGGTAAGCATAAAACCATCGGCTTAAAGCACTTCCAAGGGAAGCCCAGGTATGGAGAATAACAATAGATCAATTTATGACAACTTAGGAATATTTTTATTCGGACAATGCTTTAAAGGAAGAGCCAATGAACGCTTCAAGGTATTTGAACCCCCATGAGGTAAGGTAGAGGTATGTCAAGCTAGTGACGTTAAACAAGCGCTTGTTGAAAGGCAACCCAAGTCCTAAAAATTTTAAATTTTCTTTAGTTAGAATTTCTTTTGATTAGTTAGATTGTATTGTGTTTGGAATAAATGAATGAGTTGTTTCATGTCTGTTTTCATAGTACATTATACCATCCTGTTGGTTGTCGATCCATTCATTGTCCTAGATTCATAATTGTCATTAGGTAGCGAGGAGGATTCGAATGGTGTCCTGCAATGGCTGCAAAAGCCAAACCAAGGTCTATACGGGGTTTCATATGGCCTATCATACGGCCGCATTTTACGGACCTCTAGTAGGGTATACAAAGCTATTATAATGCCCGTATATAGGGCCATATGACCCGGCCCAAAGGCCTATACAAGTTGATATACGGCCCGTGATACGCAGAGTTTGGGGCGTTATAAAGACGCATTTCCCCATTTCTTTTCAAACCCTAGCCGACCCCACTCCATTCCACGTCGATTCGAGTCCTCTGTTCATCAATGCGGCCTACACTCTCGGTTTGGGTGCTCATTCGCTCTAGGTATGATCTCTAATGCTTTGATTTGTCGATTTGATCTATCATCACCTTGCTTAGAACCCTAGAGATTGAATGAATTTATTTTGAATGGATTTGAGAAGATAAAATGCCTTTTTGTGTCAATTTTCTATGTGAATGTGTTGATCTAAGGCATGTTTAGAGTTTAGGAAAATAAATAGGGGTGAATGGCATGTAAATAGGGTTGTATACGCCGTTGGGGGTCGGTACCGCCGCCTGACCCCAACGGCGTATACGGGCTGTATAGCATCCCATATGGTCCTCAAGTGTACCTATACGGGCTGAAATATAGCCCGTATGGAAACCCGTATGGCTCCCAGGTGGGGTTATACGGGCCGTATACTTGCCAGTATGGATGCCCGAATAAGGCCTATCAAGGGCCGTAGTGCACAAATTTTTGTTTGATTAATCTCTTCAATACTCCCATTTGTACTAACACCCCTTTTGATTGTTTTGTAGACATACCGAGGAAAGTAACAGCGTCCAAGAGGTGATGGACCAGGGAAGGCTCCTCCACCACATCGCAATTTGAAGAGGAGCGCTTCTTCCACCGCTATCAAAGGCTAGCCGCCAAACCCTTTGGGCGAACGCGTACATCGATTAGGGAGTGGCCACCGAGCTTGGGATCGCGGATCGAGTGCAGAGCATGTTCGCGGTTGGTGGATGGGACAAGGTGTTCTCCATCAACCACGAGACCTTCCGCGAGGCGACTCTAGAGGTCCTGAGCACGTTTGAGGCCGACCGGACTGCCATCCAGGAGCGCTCCCTCACAACGATCTCATTTTAGCTCTTCAGGGAAAAAAAGACCATGAGCTACATCCGTTTCTTGATGCTCATGGGGTTTTACAAAAGGGACGCCTTCCACACTTGCCTCCTCACTTCCTTCCCCGAGGAAATCATCACACCCACATGTTGCTGGCTCCAGCTCGGGTGACGCCATGGAAACCAGAGTGCTTCCTACATGAGTGATTTGGTCCACTGCTTCATCCACGTCCTAGTAAGACGCTCTATCGCGGGGCGAGATGACAGCACCGGGAAGGTAACCATCAACGACCTTTTCATTCGCTACATATTTTCGAGCGGGTACCTATCCATTTAGGGTATGTACTCGCCGACTACTTGGTGCGGAGACCCACACACGGCTGAAGATCATTACTACGAGGCCCTACATTACCTGCCTCATCATTGGTATTGGCCTCGAGGAGAAGACAGAGGGCATGGAGAGACTGCAGCTTATGACTAGCTTGGGGATGAGCACTTTGTGCCAGATGGGGCTTGTCATGCACTCCGAAAGCTGCTACATACTGGTCGACCAGAGCGCCAACAGTTCTGAGGATGACGAGGAGTCCGACTCATAGGACTTCGACATCCCATCTCCTGCAGGCGAGCTCCCATCTTCAGCGAGCAGGAGCCTATTCGAGCGGCTGGAGGAGTAGATCTCGGACATTCACACTACCCAGGATATGATTCTCACAGAGCAGCGCCGCTTGGGCGACCAATTCACAGAGCTGTCCCTCTTCATCCGGGGCATCCAGCATTCGCTTCTCTTCCAGCACAAGGACCCCCCAGAGCAGCACCCGAGGCACCAGCAGATGACACGGCAGCTTGAGGACTTAGACATTTCTTTTCATTGTGTTGATGAGACTTTATTTTATTGTGCACTTTTTCTTTCTTGTTAGTTGAACTTATGACTTTATTTTCTGCACCGTGTATGGCTAGCAAGGGCATCGCCCTGCTACATTTACCTTTTGTTTATTTTCTATGGACTCCGTTATTTTCCCACTCTTTTCCATGGAGTTATGATGATCTTTCCCTTGATTTGCAGAGGTGAAACTTGTATCAACATTCCCCGATAGTTACCAAGCACCAACTTTATGAAAATCGATTGGCACACCAAATTAACCGGGGAAGTTTTTGTTCACCTTTCTCCATGCATATTTAATTTTGGAATTATTGCTTACATTGAGGACAATGTACAATTTTAAGTATGGAGATGGGTAGCTACCTATCCTTTATCTTCGTACATCCATAGAAAAACTTTAAGTGTAGAGATAGGTACCTATTAGTGAAATTCATTGCAAATTTTTAAATTTTTCATGACTAGCATGCCTCGACAAAGGCCTTAAGGAAGCATGTTGGCACACTCTTTTTCTAGGGCACCATCCTCGCACATAATTTTGTTAAACTCTCCTATGAAACGCCATGGGCATTTAAAGAACATCTCTGTGACACTTATGATCTTTAGAGATAATAGATAACCTATTGCCATGTTCTTTGTATTTTAATAGCTAACACATTTTTCAATGGCTCCAAGAGATCTCGTGGCACTAACTCAATTCATTAACCCCTCATAATATGACCTAGTGGACAAGTAGGGAGAGAATAAAATAGTTATACATAATAGTCGCGAAGGAATAAAGACAATGTTCCGCTGCTTAGTTTGATGAAGTAGTTTGGGGTTCTAGCTCCCTATAAGAGTGTCCCTCAATTCAAAAAATCATTACTTAGCATGAACACAACTATGTAGAGTTGTAACCACCTTGGTAGCTAAGTGCCCCGGTGCCTGATCAGCATGAGCACTCTGTGAAGAGGAGGAACTACACTCTACATTGGTCTTTAATACAAAAAAGTCGGATCTATTAGGGATGCCCTACCAAAAAAAAATAATAATAAATAAAAATAATAAAAAAATAATATATATGTATATGGGATGTGATACAATGGGGCCGGCCGGACATCGGGCCGCCCCATTGTATCACATCCCTATCATGTTATATATATATATATATATATATATATATATATATATATATATATATATATATATATATATATATTTTTTTTTTTTTTTAAATTTTATTTTATCTATATATATCCTATAGAATTTATCTATAAATTTTTTATAATATATATATATATATATATATATATATATGTATATATATATATATATATATTGATAGTTATTATATTATCTTATCATCAGAATACATATATATCTATATATATAATAATAAATTTTATATATATATATATATATATATATATATATATATATAATAACTATCTATATATATTAAAATTATAAAAAATTTATAGATAGATTCTATAGGATATATATAGTTAAAATAAAATTTAAAATATATATAAATATAGATATAACATGATAGGGATGTGATAGAATGCGGCGGCCGGATGTCCGGCTGGCCCCATTGTATCACATCCCATATATATATATATATATATATATATATATATATATATATGGGTTAAAGCCATTTTGGTCCTCGAAAATGTACCAATGTTCATTTCCATCCCAAAATTTAAAATTTGTTCATTACGGTCCACATCAAAGATATACCGCCACTTATCACTCCACATCAGCAAAATAACGATATAAACATAATAATAAATAGATTATATGCATTTCATTGATATTCCACATGACCGCCACATCAGTAATAGGGACCAAAAATGCCAAAATACGGAATATATAGGGACCCAAAATGTCAAAATATGCAATACATGGGGACCATATTGAACAAATTTTGAATTTTGGGATGGAAATGAACATTGGTCCCGTTTTCAAGGACCAAAAATGGCTTTACCCCTATATATATATATATATATATATATATATATATATATATATATATATATATAGTTTGTGTCTTCCTATTTGTCCTCTACTTATCTAATCTAAGGGGATCTCACTGATCATAAGGCCTAAAGAACCCTCTAGAGTCCATTGAGGATGTATTTATCTTGCAAAGTTTTATTTAGAAGATGGCATATGGAGTACATAAGCTTTGTCTAGAACTATAATGATATCTTGCATGAGATCTATTTAAGCCCTGGCGTGGAAATGGGAGAACAAAGCACATTGGTGGTGAGCTTGATAAGAGTTGAGCCATACATTTCATGGCCATGAGGATGAACGCTTATATTTTCTTTTGTTGATTACTTTTCTTTGCTTGGGGACAAGCAAACCTTTAAGTGTGGAGATGTTTGATAAGTGTTCATTTGAGCATAATTTTACATCATATTCTTGTATGCTTGGCATGTAATTTTGAAGACTTTTCACCTACCGATACTTAAAATGTATTTATTCTGATAAACATGGCAGAGTACAAGGACCCCGGAAGAAAGAAAGCATTTCGAGAGAAACCGGGACCTCAGAGCACCCTGAAGAGCCCATACGGGCATTTATACGACCCATATGATAGGTTGTATGGAGGCGGTTGGTTCAGATACGGCCGATATACGTTCGCATGATAGGTTGTATGGAGGTGGCCGGCCCGTGATATGGCTAATATACCGTGATATGGGCCCGTGACGCTGTAAATCTCAAATGAATCAAGTAGCTTTAGAAGGGGGCAAATTGGTAAATCTCACCACTAAAATCCTAGAGGTATAAAAGCCGACTAATGAGGGTTTAGGGGAAGAGAAAGCTGTTGGGGAGAAAGTCTAATCTTGGGGAAAGCTTGGAGATTGTTATCTTGAAGCTATTGGAGCAAGAAGAATGGGAATCATTGGAAAAGGATCAAGGAAGCCATCAACGGTACATTCATTAATGTCATTCATTATGATTTCTTTGTTTGCTTTCATCTCGGTTTTGTATTGTTGCCCATCTTTCATGAAGGGCTAATCATGTAGATGCTTGGATGATTGATGAACCCTTGGACATGTTTTAATTAATGTTATCTCTCTATCTTTGATTGTTTGGTTGAATCTCATTGAGTCTATTGGATGTTTTAATGTAAGTTAATCCCTCTACGTTGGGAGAGCTCGGAGGGATTTTCATAGTCCATATGGGGGAAGAAGCAAATGTCTCCCCGTGTATAGACCATCTCAAATAGAGGGGATTGTGAGTATACCAGGAACCCGGATACTAAGGAGAGCGAGTCCTTTAGATGTATTATTCCCATAATCCCTCCAAGAATTAGGTTCCCTAGAACATCATCGGTAAGGGCACTAGGATTAGTAACTCACCTTGAGAGAGGGAGCGAAAGCACTATAGGAACCCTTCGCCAAGGATCAACCAAATGTCAAGATAGAGAGTACCATTCATCTATTAGAAGTCCAAGGGGGATTCAATTGTCCGAGCATCCCCCTTTTATGATTGTTTGACCTTAAGAGCAACTCGATTCCATTGTTTGTGTTTTCAATTGATTAGTTTATAATTAGCATAATCAACCACCTTTGGGTAGACTAGATAGTAGATGAATAGTGGGTACTAGTACTTCCATCTCCCTGAGGATTGATAATCCGACTTTCAAGTCTACTCTATTTCTTGTTATGGCCCGTACACTTGTGGTTGCATCGCATCAGTCACGGCTGAGAGGACCTCTTTTTCATTAAGATATCAAATGAGAGAGAAGGAATGTGGACGTAGATGAAGCAAAGGATGTGAGCTTTCCACGAATGGAGGCTCCCTGATGGTAAAGAGGTATAGAGGTGGTCCTACGGGTTGGCTTCACTTATCCTGTAAAACAAAAAAGTCCAGGTGCTCCTTCCCCTAAACTCTCTAACACTCAAGTTAGGTTGGTCGAGGTTGTGTAAGATCAAGAGATTGGAGATGAGAAGGAGGGAGCTATCCCTCGTTATAACTGAGAGGCCCCGCTCTCCCCCAGTGTCCAACGGTACCTTGTCTGGTCTAGTGGCCAGGCTTTTGTTGGGAGGTCCGCCGACCTGCCTTGCCAAAGCGCTTGTGCTATACAAATATGCGCTGCATTCTCTATAGGGGATGTCTCGGCCTCGTAATGCGGACATCTTCATGTCAGTCTATCATGACTGAATCTCCATGTGTTTCCCAGAGGGGATTCGGAAGATCTCAGTGGTCCCCGATCTCACCATCACCCGGGTGATGCCACGTGTAAAGCCAAATTTTATCCCTTAACACTTAATATCTATATAAAAAAAAATTTCTTCTTCCAACCATCATCCGACTCTCTACATCTTCATCTCTATCTTTAACCCGGTTCTTGTGTGACATTTGATCTCTCTCCTCGCCAATATGAGCTAGAGGAGGATTACCATCAATCCAGGGTTAACTATATCCTACTAGGCCAAGAGTCGTCAGAACCTTTCACGAAACGGAGAAATCGACTTTTAGGGTAGTATTTGAGCACATCTTTCTTAGGCTTGAAGATTCTAACTTGTGAAATTATTTGAATGATGATTTTTTTTTTTAACTTTTTAGAATGATATAAGGGAGTTTATGTCTATTGCAATAACGCATTTTTCTTGAAAGTGGTATACTACCAAAGAGTTAGAATCAAACACATATATGTCAAACCCCATAAAATGATAACCCTTTGTGTGCTAACGATTACAAGCCCATTTTGTTATATAATGTCAACTATAAAATTATAACTAAGATTATGGCCAACAGGGTTAGGATTGTCTTGCCAAAAATAATAGGTAGAGAACATAATGTCTTTATTCTTGAAAGTTGCATCTTTGATAATATAGTAGCTGCCCAGGAATTAGCACACACACTAGAGAGAAATACCTATGGCCACCTTATGATTATTGATTTGGTATTTCTCTCCCATAAGTGCATGGGGTCGATTAAGTGATATAGTACCACAAGGGTAGGGTAGTCGAATCCATAGGGACCGGCTCTACTAGTTCAAAGTCGCCTTCTATTAACTTGCCTAAAAATATGGGTGTTGATCTAATCCTAACTAAGAAATATAAAGAACTAAAGTGAATCGTTAGCAAATCTAGGGTAATTCAATTCAGAGGTTATGACACCATGGACCTCTATCCCCCTAGGAATCCCTCGCTCGACTAATTTCCTAATATTAGCTATCTAATTGATATATTCTTGGACCGTGATGAAAGTGAGAGTTAATGGAGATGTCTCCCTAGAAAACATGGTAAGTCTTAATCTGCAATAGTATATAAAGCTTGTAGACAAGGGAAGCAGGAAGAGCAATAGATAGGATGGAAGGAAATGTGAAATTGGAGGTTATTCCTAAGATTAACTAAAGAGGAAAAACTCCTTAATCCTAATGTTCTATGGTAGATATGGAGGGCTTCGTCTAATCACATATTCAGCCATAGGGAATTGTATTCAGACATAGAATGGCAAGAACTACAAGCATAGTGATGGCGTTGGAGTGCATTCATAGTGAGTAGAGTATATATTGAGCAAATATGGGAGAAGAAGGAAATATGGTGGAATATGAAAAAGCACAACCACATGTTGTTCATGGATGGCTCATGGAAACAGGGAACCAACGAGGTGATTGGCTTTGTTGTAATGACTAAGACAAGGTTGTTTTGTCTTACAGAGGCTAAACCATTCATATTAGAGTAAGCTTTTGAAAGGGAGAAGGAAGCACTGAAGGAGGGGTTCAAATTGATAATCCAAAAAGGGCGGGAGACAGCCCACATTCTCAGTAATAACCACTACATTTTAGAAGCACTACAAGGACTTAGTCTAAGTTCAAGTAGAAGTGATATGATGATAATGAACGAATGTCTGGAGATGATTAAAAAGCTAAACTGGTAAGTTTGGAGAATCCTGAGATAATACAACACTGTGACAAATAGATTAGCTACAGAAGCAAGAAGGAAGGGTATGGAAGTATTGTACAAAGAGGAAAAACAATGTCCTAAGTATATTAGTCAGTGTCATATTTAGATGAGGAAGTTTTCTGAATGTTAACTAATTTAGCTTGTTGTACCAAAAAAATAGAAAAATTGCATCACCAAAGTACAACCCTTACATCAATGAATTTTATAATATGAATTTAATCCTTATTTTTTATTCCATGAATTTAATTTAATCCTTAGTGTTTTAGTCATTGATGTACCATTTCTAAAATCTAAAAGCATACTAAATCCTATCGCAACCCACAACCTTTTTTAATTTAAAACCCTATAATAGCTATCAATTGATTTAGAATTTGATAAAATTTGCAATTTTATTCACCACTGATTTATATTGATTTCATGTTAATTAGTATTATCAACAACAATAAATTAGCACTATCAATCACTATACTATTATGTAGTCTTGTTAATATACTGTTTTGCATTGAATTTACTGTTATTTTTCTACTAATTTCTTCTAATACACAACAAGTCTCTGAAATTAAATGCTTAATTTACTTCACCTAACTGAAATTCTTATTTAGATTTCTTTAATTATAACTTTTAAATTCATTTGTCATCTTTAATATTTAATTGTAGTTTTCAGTTGTAACTTATCTACTTATTTGATTACTTGACCGCTAGTTTACAAACCTACTTGTTTCTCTCCCACAAATCACACCATGTTTTCCCAGAACCACCTTATCTTGCAAACTCAAAATATTTGATTGGAAGATCTTGTTTAAGAGATTGCAAGCTCAAGAAAAATTTTACCAAACAACCTAGGATCTAGACCTACTCTTAGGAACAAGCCTGATTTTGACTCAAATGACTTTGGCCCTAATGGGCTTTTCTAACTCTCCATCTCAACCTCTAATTAGTCTCATACCTCAATTAAACCCAATAGGATTCCTAAAGAAATAAACTATTACCGTAAGTACCATTTACTTATATGCCTTTCCAATCGATTATGTAACTGTTACTATGAAATTGCCAATGAAATTTGGGATTCGTAAGTGTTAGCGCTCTAAGATAACATATATTTAGAGGGGATGTGCTTAATGTTTAGGGTTGAATATGTGAGTTTATAGTGAGAATTGTGCATCTTTAGTCATAATTCTTATAAATCATAAACCTTGTGGTAGCTTACTCGAGTTATGTGAATTTTGCATGATTTTGTTAGTTATAGGCACTAACTCGAGTGATTTATGTTTAATGCAGGAAAGATCACTTCATGGCCTTCATGATGAACTACAGAAGTGACAAAAAACCAAGGAGCGGAAAACTAAACAAGCCACGACTGAGCACGGCTTCACTAGGAGGTCAATACAGTGAAAGGCACATCCTTCCTAAGAGAAGGAGACGTCACAACTTTGTTGCAGAGAAGGCTGAGCTTGAGTAACGCATCCTTCCTCACAAAGGATGCATCTTGACTTTATTTCTGAAACAACAGAGATTTAGTGATGGGACCTTCCTTTGAGACAGACGCATTACTAACACGCATATAACCCGGGTGATGTCATTTTGGAACGCGTCGCTGGTCGCGGCTATAAAAAGGGTCCTAGGGTTTCTAATTTTCTCATCTTGGTTTCTAAGAAGTGACTACGACAACCAAAAGCTGACAACTCAAGGGCATTCGGTGGGCTTCACTAAAGGGGATAACCGATGATCTGGAGGGCTAGAGCACTTCGTTAAGAGGGAAGATTTCCTAAGGACAAAGATCTGCATCATCATTCAGTATCATTTGTTTTTCTCTTTGTCTTCTATTGTTGAACAAGAATTTTTATTTATATGAATGCTTTGAACTTAATGGTATGAGCATCATGATTTTTGTCTAGAGCTTTGTTCTTGGGTTATGTGATGAGTTGGGCATGAAAACCTAGATTATCTTTTCTGCTTGTGGCATAGTCCTTTTCAACCATTAGTTGGAAAACAATGACCAAAATCTAGTTGCTCTAACCTTTGTATGAATCTAATTAATCATCAATGCAAAAGGCGATGACATATCTTAGGCTTAATGTCAAATGATTGTTAGTGTAGACGGACTATGCATCGCAAGGTGGAAGGTCGGTGTGAAAGACCGGCATCTGTCGAGGCATATGAATATGTCGTGGGTTATCCATGGTCAGGACACTACCTAGGTCCTGTAATGTCTCACTTCATTCCATAGGGATATGTGGTGGAGACCGTAAGCATATTCCTTACGAATGAGAAATTAGCATCTACGCTCCATGCATACGAAGTCCCTAGTATGTCACTGAGTAACCATTGTGGACCAACCCAACAAACCACCGCTAATCACAAGAGAAAATCCTTATCATTCCTGAACATCATGCAACCCTAGATTATTATCACTGATTGTCTTCCCCATTCTTATTCTCTCCGTTATTCACTTGATCTTGTGAGAAGTTAACTCTACCAACTCTTGATTTCATCCACTAAAGTAGTAAGGTACCTTAGTAGGTTTTAGTCTAATAGTGTCCCAATCCCTATGGATTCCACCGGGTTCTTGCCGATTATTTTATTATTTTGATGACACGTGCACTTAGGTGAGTATGTATACACGCTCAACAAAGTTTTAGGCGTCGTTGTCGGGAAGTGGTTAGGTCTAGTTGACTCTAGCCTAAAGGGATTGTACTTACTTCAGTATTTTGTTTTGATTTTGTTTTGTGAGTATCTATCTCACATGTGAATACATTGTTCTTGTCTTGCTTTCTTTCTTTGCTTGGTTATTTGCCTTGATTTAAGAATATCTAATTTTGCTTTATTTTTTTTTTAAATAGTAGAGACATTCTTTCTTTCATTACGTCTCTTGCCAGACTTGTGCTTTTGCATGAGTGATAGTGACCTTGAGCCTTTCTATAGAGAGATCGAATGAAGTTATCGAAGGCTTAGGAAAGAGAAAAAGAAGGAAGACGACATTCCTATCTCCTCCTCGAACAACATGGATGGTTTTGAAGATAACGCCCCATGTATGAGTATGCAATTCCCTCCTCTCAGGGATTGCATTCATGTATTAAGCGACCGGAAGGTCCAATGACTTTATTTGAAATTAAGCCCTCAATCATTTAGATCCTACAAAATGCGAACAATTTTGTGGCCTTCCGAATGAAGATCTTAATAGGCATATTAGAAGCTTTCAAGAGATTAGTGACACTGTTATGATAAACAATATTCCAAAGGATTTAGTGTGTCTTAGGCTTTTCACTTTCTCTTTGAGGGACAAAGCGAAAAAACTTGTTTTACTCTCAACCTCCCAACTCCATTGCAACTTTGGAGAATCTTATGAAAAAATTTCTAACCATGATTTTCCCATCATCTAGGACCACACACTTTAGAAGTCTCATTATGGCATTTACTCAACAAGAGTCTGAGGCCCTTAGTGAAGCGTGGGAGCACTTCAAGGAGATGCAATGTAAGTGCCCTTATCATGGCATCGCTCGCTATATATTAATGTCCACATTTTATAACGGGTTGTGCGGCTTCATTCGAGCCATGCTTGACACAACTACGAGTTGAGCATTTAACTCCAAATCCATTGATGAGGGTGACAAATTAATAGCATGGCATCAAACAACTATCACTCACCTGTCGATAGGTCGGTACCATGACGGGTAGCTGGAGGTGTAGGACTCCGACTCACTCTAAGACCTTCAAACCAATGTCTCAGACTTGGTGAAAAAGGTTGACAAAATGACATGTTTTGTGAATACAATGCCTTCAAAGTCTGGACAAATTGTTGAAGTGTCACAACATACTCCCAACTTGGCTCAAGAGGAAGTTAATGCCATCGAGAATGCTAATCAGGGTTCCAATAACAATCCCCCTATGAGATGAAACTCCAATTGCCGCAATAACCTGAACTCCTATAGCCAAGGTCCTTCACAAGGATATGAGCAACAGGGACCCACATCTAGTAGGCTCCTAGAGCATAGACCTAGTTTGGAGGAAACATTGCAAGGAACTACGTACCTCTATAAAGAATTTAGAAAACACAATTGGGCAAATAGGGGCAAAATTTAGAAATTGGTGTGCCGGGTCCCTCTCGAGTGGCACTGAAATCAATCTTCGCAAGGATGGCCACGAGTATTTGAAAGCCCTTTAACTGCATAGTGGTAGGAATCTAGAGGAACCATACCAAGAGAAAGCCGAACCTAGTCACACTGCTGAACATCCTAGCTCTAAGGGGCTTACAAAGATAGTTAGACCTACTATTAACTTACCACCTTCTTTGTACCCTTAAAGACTTAAGGATCAAATGCTAGATATGCAATTTGAAGGGCTTCCCAAGGTGTTTAAAAAATTGCACATCAATATTCGCTTAGCCAAGGCCCTTGAACATATGATTAATTATGCCAAATTCATGAAGGACTTTCTTTCAAAGCAGGGTAAAATAGGTGAGTATGAAACGGTCGTACTTACTAAGGAGTGTAGTGCCATCATGGGAAGGTGGCTTCCTCCCAAATTGAAAGACCCATGGAGCTTCACTTTTCCTTGTATTATTAGACAAAATTTTATAGGAAGAGCTCTATGTGACTTAGGCATGAGTGTAAATTTAATGCCGCTGTCAATATATGAGAAGTTAGGACTCACTGAAATCCAGCCAACCAACATCACTCTACAGATCAATTGCACACCCAAAGGGTGTGGTATAGGATGTCTTGGTTATGGTCGATAACGTCATCTATCCGACAGATTTCATTATCCTTGACTTTGAGGAGGATAAGAAAGTGTTAATCATTTTTGGGCGATCCCTTCTGGCTACTGATAAGGCCATTATTGAGATGGAGACAGGGCAACTCATCTTGAAACATGGGGAGATGAATATCAGTCATACCCACCATTTACTCCCCATGATTCGGCTACTTCCTCTCCTACTATGGATATCTCGGTTGTTATGACTATTGAGGTCTTGGATCCTTGTCAACAACCTTGTCTTAATAACATTTGTAGCCCTCCTACAGAGGCTGTATTCAAGACAACGATTATGCCCCGTGTAGTATGGCGGCATTATGAACCAAGGTCGCCTAAGGATCCTTTGGATTGTGTGGAATCCCAATGGAATAGGACTAGTTCAGCCACTTCTAGCAAATTTGAAGTGAAGTGACAGGCAGCCTACCCTCCGCCATTTCACAAAGGTGGGGGTTTCTAGAGTCTAGCTAGGGAATTTAATCTAGCGCTTCTTGGGAGGCAACCTAAATCAATAAAGTTTTGAACTTGAGTGTTTTTATCATAGTGTAGGAGCTCATGCATTTTAGGGCTTGGTTGCATTGCACCTCCTTAGGGTTTTAGGTTTTAGGATTAGTTTGTTTTGATCTATGTAGGATAGTTTGTTTGAGCACTTTTTACTTTCCTAGTGTAGAAATAAGGATTGTCATGTAGAGGATTATTGTGCAATATGTGTTTGTGGGTGCTCATCTTTATATAGGAAGCGCCAAATTCTTATAGAGTGACATTGAGGGGCTTAATGATCTAATCGAGCAATTAGATTCATGTCTATGGTGTACAATGAGTATAAAAGTTTGCGATGTGACCTTCCTAAGGAAGGATGCATCCTGACTAAGGAATTGAGCAGCTTGTAATTCAAAGACAAGACCTCCCAAGGGAACGACGCGTCATACCTTTCTGACAGTGTAGGATGTATTTCAAGGATGCGACCTCCCTCAGGAGAGACGCTGATGAGTGTTGCTCATCCGCAAGTATACGAGGTCTCTCAACTAGTAAAGTACCCCGAGTGTAGGGTAGTCAAATCCATAGAGAACGATAGAGCTAGTACTAATTTATCTTCTATTATCTAGCCTAAAATAGTTTTGTGGTTTTTGTGATCCTAACTAATTAATCTAAAAAAGAACTAAGACTAAAGTGAACAATTGGCAAATCTAGGGTTATCAGTCAAGAGGACATGGCACCCCGGATCTCTATCCCCTTAAGAATATTTTGTGGACTAGTTTCATAATACAGGCTATCTAGTTGATGTATTCCTGGACCATGGAGAACCCTAAATTTGTTTGACCCCGATCTCTCGTACAATCAAACCCTAGTGCTGTACAACGAGTTTGCCATACGACTAGATTATTATTATTATTAGTGTGTTGTGGTTCCCACTATTAGGTTTTACCCTAATCCGAAGAGAGTGTTGTGTGATCACCACGATCACCCGATCTTTTATCATGCGGGTAGACCTCGTTATCTATGCCTAGATCAAGCTTGACCAAGATTTCACTTCATGCTTCAAGAAACTATAGATATGTTTCACGAATTTATGCAGTACATTCCCGTGCTTAAATTGCATGCTCGTGCATCTCAAGCCCACTTGTGAGCACGGGCATGTTCTGTCCACACTGCGTATATTGTCAAATACAGAGAGTTTTACGGCTTGGAGCACGGCCTTGCAGATGCCCGTGTATCTCTCTTAATTTTTCGTGAGCGTAATCTTCACCTTGTTTTCATATGAACCTGTGTGATATTGACTCTAAAGGCTAAACATTGATAGTTAGGCACTTGGAAAACATCGATAGCATCATCAAAGAGTAGAAGTCACCACTAATGTGTACCTAGATTCTAAAATAGAAACTAAGCTAAACTAAAATCACTAACGAAAGACTAACTAGAAAGCTAACCGAGCTTGGGTTGCCTCCCAAGAAGGGCTTGTTTTACGTCACTAGCTTAACATACCTGTAGTTCTCAAGGCGGCTTGAATAAGTTGAACATCTCAGTTTGTCTGTCGGGATATACACCGCCCACTACCTGCATAGTTAGATACAAAATAAATTCACACACACTGGATTGGCTCTCGAGTGAGCCTGATAGTGATGTTGTCTTTTCCCTTATTTTAAACTTCTTCCATTGCTTATTCCTTTTTTCTCATGGAGGAACTTAGTTATGCTTGACAGGGGCTTTTCACTTGTTTTATGTCCTCCAAGGATGGTGGTTCATTCTCGAAGAGACTTTCTAATTCATCCCCCACTAGTTCATCTTGCACAAAATCAGAAACACAATCGTCAATGCGGTCAATAAAATAACAAGATCATTAAACTCTGTCGGGTATCGCATGACTTTTTTAAGTTTAAAAGTGACTTCATCCTCCCCAACCCTCATAGTCATCCGCCCATCCTTGATGTCAAATAATGCTTTTGTAGTTATCAGAAATGGTCTCCCAAGGATGCGGGGCATCTCCACTTGATCATCCCAATCAAAGATAATGAAGTCCACCGGGAAAATGAATTATCCACCTTTACCAATACATCTTCAACAATGCTTTGAGAGTGGCGAATTGATCTATTGACCATCTTGAGTATCACCTTGGTTGGCTTGGTCACTCCAAGCCCTAACTTTTGGAGTATCTTGTATCGAATTAGGTTAACAATCGCTCCAATATCAGCGAAAGGTTTCTTATCCACCATTCCTCTAATAGCGTAGGGAATTATATAATTCCCTAGGCCCTTTTCCCTTTTTTGGAAGCTTGTTGGAGAGAATAACTAAGCACTCCTCTCTTAACGTTCCCTTAGATACTACTTCCAGCTTCCTCTTATTTGTGAGCAGCTCCTTCAAAACTTGGCATATTGTGGCATCTGTAAAAGTGCTTTCACAAACGGGACATTAATATGCAATGCCATAAACACCTCCATGAACTTCCTAAACTGCTCATCTTGTAGATCCTTTCTGGCCTTGGCCTGGTAGGGTAACTTTGGTTGGTACTCAGGTTGCGTTGGTGCTTCCTTCTCTTTGTCGTAAGTTGAATTCTCTGACACATCCAACTCCTTTTCGCCGATTTTCTCGATCTCATCCTCCTTGGCCGGTATATCCTCTTGAACTTTGGTTTGAGGTGAGGACAACTCAATCCCACTTCTAAGAGTGATGGCTTCCACAGATTCTCTTTGGTTGACTTCTGTGTTGCTTTGGAGAGAACCTACCGGTCTTTAAGTCAGAGATTTGGCGATTTGCGCAACTTGATGCTCAAGATTCTATAGTGACACCTATTGTCTCCTTATGAGTTACTCATAACGTGTGAGGCGTTCGTTATTGGACAGGATGTATTATCGAACCATGCTCTCAAAAATTGATACCTTTTACCCTTGTCTTAAATGTTTGAAGCCTGGTGGTTAATTTGGCCTCGGTTGCCCTTGATTCTGTCCCGTGGTGCTCCATGAAAATTTAGGGTGATTCCTCTACCTAGGGTTTTATGTGGTGTTGTATGGGTTGTTCAAAAATCTGCCCTAACAGCCCACAAAATCCACTTGCTCAAAAAGCCAGGACACAACTTTTGAAGACAAATACGTAGGGCTTGTGTGGCCCCATATGTTCCACAACTCATTACTAGTGTATGCTGCTGAAGTGTCATGTTATCCAGGCGCTTGCTGATTGCTTCAACTTGTGCTGTTAGTTGTCAATGCATCTACTTCGTAAACCAATGTACCTCGGCTGTTTTTGTTCGTTTCGGAACTCCACAGATATCCGTTGGTTTCCATCTCTTCAATTAGCACTTGGGCCGCTTCAGGATCCTTGGTGTAAAGGAAACCACCAGCTTCTTCGTCCACCATCTGTTTGGTATCCACATCCAGTCCATTATAGAAGATCTAGACTTGCATCCAGTCTATTATCCTACGCTGTGGAAACTTCATAAGCATCTCCTTATATCTCTCTCATGTATCATAAAGTGTCTCTAACCCCATCTGTCTATAGGAAGGGATATCTGTCCAAAGCTTCGTGATTTTGGTGTGCGGGAAATACCTCATTGCGCCTATGTAGTGATGGAACCTTGGGGAAATGAGTTCAGCCACTGTTTGGCCCTGCCTCTGACTAAAACAGGAAAAAACTTGAGGTAAATTGCATCCTCAGGCACTCCGCCCACTTTGATAGTGCCACAGATTTCCAAGAAGCTTGTAAGGTGCTCATATGGATACTCATCTTGGAACATATCGAATTTGCATGTCTGTTGGACCATATGCATAACGTTGGGCTTTAGGTCAAAATTTTTTGTCGTGATCGATAGCGGGTTGATACTTAACCCGCCCCATCAAGATTTGGCCAGGCAAAATCAGAGATAGAATGGGTCGGTGGTGCAATCGCCTTCGGTTGATTAATCTTTGTACTACTCTCCACTGTTGCAGTCTTTTTAAGAACAATCTCTCTCAACTTTCTGCGGAGGAGAGTCTCGAAGTATGCATCTGGTACCTATAATTAATAAGAGGAGTTCCTGGTCATGCACCGATACCTGCAATAGAGAAAAGCAAGATCAAACCCACAAATAGCGCAACGACACAAAATAAACTAGAACTAACACTAAAACAAAGTAGCTAGAGTTACAGAATCCTAAGGTTCCTAGAGTTGTCGTCCCTGGTAACTATGCCAAAAACTTGATGTGTTTTGCTTACCTGCAAGTGCACGGGGTCGCTCAAGTAGTAAATTACCCTGAAGGTAGGGTAGTCGAATCCATAGGGAACAACAGAGCTAGTACTAATTTATCTTCTATTATCTAGATGAAAATATTTTTGGTGTTTTTGTGATCCTAACTAAGTAATTGATAAGTGTTTAAATGATCATCATTTTATATCATATGTACTTGCACGTTGCATATTATTTGAAGGAAATATATCCCATTTATACTTAATTGTGGTAATTTTGATGAACAGGGCATATCGAATGCATTCCAGGAGCCAAAGAGACATTTGAGAGTGTTTCAAGGGTAAAACATCACATTTGGAGGCTCACAAAGGCCCCAAGTATCATGAAGGAACATCCCGACATCAACTGAGTGGAAATCAAGTTACCAGAAGAAACAAAAAGGCGCGCAAAAGAGCCATCGCCCATTTTGAAATTTGAAGCTTAGACCAACTTTGCCAGAAGGCCACACGTGTGTAGATGTTTGATGTAAATATAGGGTGCGCGATAATTCTCCCGCAAGTATTCAGGGTTGATCAAGTAGTAAAGTACCTAAAGGTAAGATAGTCGAATTCACATGGATTGGAATACTAGTACTAATTATCTTCTATTACCTTGCCTAAAATATAGATGGTGTGTTGTTAGTTTACCTAATTAACCTAAAGAAGAAACTAATGCGAATAGATGGTAGATTTTAGGTGATCAGAGATCAAACATGGAACCTCGAACCACAATCTCCCTAGGAATCCCTTGCTAATGATTGACTTTCTGATACCAATTACCTGGATTACCTGGAGACTAGTTCTTAAAGGGCATGTCGAAGATACCTTCTAGATGTACCACCCGATCCCTCGAAGTGCTAATCACACCATATAACCTATACTTAACTGAGACCTAAATGGTATACAATCTAGGCTAACGTAATAATAATCGTACTAATCACCAGTGATAACACCTCATGTTGTACTACAACCTAACTAGGTGTATGATCAGGGATCATGCACATGAAACCATAGACATCACAAGTATAGGCATATAAAGATAATGCACAAGAACTATCAATAAAGAAGAAACTAGCAAAAATAAAAAGTCAATAACAAATTCATCCTTGGATTCATTTGTCTAAGGCACCATAGAAGGTTTAGTCTCTCATACTATGGAAAATCATAATAAGGATATAAGAGGAAGACATAAGGAAAAACATAGATTTAGTCCCCTATTCGATGTCTCATTTGCCTTCAATCTTCTCCCAAAACCTTAGTCGTCACTGCAAAGATCGCCTGAGACAGATCCACCAAAAATTCCCTTTCCAATATAAATTCGGTGGCTATTTATAGACTTAAATCTGCAAAGCATGGGCGTATTGATCTCATGTACACCCATGCATCTCTTCACGCACCGATGTTTTACGTGTTTTCTAAATTCTGAATGTTACACGGGTAGATGCATGCCCGTGCACTTTTTGCACGCCCGTGTAGATCAGTTATATGGCAGTGTACTTCTATGTGAGTTTCCTTTTCAGCTCATTTTGTTCTGGAATGTCCCGTTTACTATTCCTTTCGCTCTAGGTACCTATGTACCTGTTCAATCATGAAAATAGACCCAAAGAAGCACAAAAATAGAGAAGTGGATGCAAGGAAGATGATAAGTGTATGTAAATGTAATGAGAATATATGTATCATTATGCACTTATCAAATACCCCCACACTTGAACTTTTAATTGTCATCAAGCAAAGAGCATAGAAAAAAAAAATAGATGAGTGCATGACCTCGATCTCAAAATAATTGGGAGTCCCTCCGGTGTTCGGGAAAAACACAGTGCTGAGTTGAATAGTTTTATGAAAATATGTTTTGCCTTGTATACATACCCCCCACGTGTATTTGTGTGACCCCTTCTATGGCGTCCCTTATTGACTCAAGCCTGGCATAACTAGTCAAAGACCTTATTCACTAAATCATACTCTTTTTGACTCTTCCTAATTGGGTAGTAGCTTCATACATCCCATGAAATAGTCATTTCCTCTGGTAGGTCATCAAGTGGACATTTGTGATGCCAAAGATAAGACTAATCAAGGGTGGCTTTCACTCTTCAAAGGTGATAATTCTTTCTACCATCTTTTCCGGTAGAGTATCCATAATGGATCCAGCTTATCGGATTTAATTTTTAATTCAAGGTAGATATTTCTTTTCACCTTTATTTTTTTTATTTTCCCTTTTTTTAAATAAATATAAAATAAATAAACTAATGGTCATAAACTAGGTGGAATCCAAACCTAAGTAGACAAGTGACAACACAGTCAGGGTTTGTGCTCAAAATTTTTGTGAGGTGTCTGGTATAGCCAAAATTATATAATATATTTATGAAAAAAAATAACCCCCAACACTAATGCTCACCTAGACTCAAATAGGACTCCCATCAAATTGTTTATAATAGTTTATCCCTCCCACTCAGTTAAATTGTGCATTGTCCCCATATAAGGGAATCAGCACTCATCATAAACAATATAGTGCTCAATAATAGTTTATCCCTCCCACTCAGTTAAATTGTGCATTGTCCCCAATACACATAATATATGCAACAAGACAAATATGCCATATAAAACACAAAGGGAAAAAGGGAATTGTGGACTTTACTGCGTATCTGTGGAGTGGTTTGTCTAGTCCTGTTGTGGGGGTTCCTGTCCAAGTGTGAAATTCAAATCATCCTGAAAACATTAAAGACATAAAGTGAAGCTCCAAAGTATATAGAAAGACTAAACCTTGGTTGTAACAAAACGACCACTGAAAGAAAAAAAATCAAAATACAAAAGTGGTAAAGGAAAAATAAGATAGTGATGATTCTCCTTAATCGCAAGGTTGCTCCTCATCGCCATCGCCCTCGATTGAGTCCCCGTCGGTTCAATCATCATCGGCGACCTCAGTGTCAGCTACAACATCAGTAGTATCTCCAAAGGCTACCCATGTATCTCTTGTGGCCGGTGTTGTAAACATTGGTGGGGCTGGGTACTGAATCCCTTGGCATTCATTGAGAATCTGTACTCCTCCTACCAGCCAAAGAAGTAGTACATCTCTGTCTGCCTGGGTTAAAACTAGGGCTGATGGTGGTGGTGGTCCTGACCTAGGCCTCGGACAGTGGCGGATCTTGACATTAAGTCTTGGGGGGGCCCAAAAATTCAGACCTTGAAACTTTTTTTTTTATCCCGAATGACCCTTTTGCTATCATCAAAAAAAGCAATCAAAATAAATAGTAATTTGAGTCCATCTTCGTAGTAATAACAAGAGTTCATTCAAAAATCCCAGTTTTGTGGATCGGCGAGCACCGAGAACAATAAAAATATGATTATATTATTTAAATAATATAATTTTCTAAAATATATACAAATTATAAGCATTAAGCTAAAAATATGACTAATGCAACAAACATATACATATATCAAATTTCCCCAAAACGTATTGTGAATTAAAATCTCTATGAAATGAAAAGGAGCCATGTATATTTGACAAGCACACAATCAAGTCCTAAATTTCCCCTAACTTTCAAATCCCCCTTTTGTTTCTATCTTTCTGCCCTAAATTCCTAATCTTAGGGTCCCAACATCTCCAATCAATGTCTCCCCCCCCCCTCTCTTATCTTTCAAATATTATTTTAAAAAAATAGGGCTAAATATAATAAATAAAACAATCAATGGCATTAAAAAAAAGGGGATAACTGAGTTACGGAGAGGCCACCAGCGGATCGATCCGATGACGATGCAAGTGAGGCGCGGGAGGGGAGGCAATAGAAGAAACTATGGGATAAGCCTTGAGGAGAGGAACAAGGTGAAAGAAATTGAAAATTTAATGAGTTTTTTGCTTTGCCCCCCTAAAAAGAGCCAAATCACTTATCACCAATCACTTTTCAATAATACCCCATAACACCCTCCTTTAATTTTATTTTATTTATCACCCATAGACAAAAAAAAAATTTAAAAATCTATTATTTCACAAACAATAATTATATTTCTATTTGACCCCTTGAAATTTTTCATAATTATATAAAATGACATGCTTTATTAGTTTATTATTACATTACACCCATATAAAAAAATGAGAACAAAATTTAAAAGGAAAAAAAAACAGAAAAAAAAACTACTTGTGGGATTCAAAGTTTCGAACCTGCGCCCAAGAGCCCACAGCCCACAATGAGAACAAAATTTAAAAGGAAACAAAAAACAGAAAAAAAATATATAATTGTGGGATTCAAACCTGCGCCCAAGAGCCCACAACCAACTACGATGCAACATACCAACTGAGCTAACATTTTTTTGTGTATGGGGGGGGCCAAATTAAATATTTTAACTATAACTATATACATAATATGAATACTACATAAAGTTTTTTTCAACATTTGGCCCCCCGAAGGGTACACATAGGTCCGCCCCTGGCCTCGGAGTTGCTACGCTGGGATCGACAACGCCTCCTATATCCTGTAGCTCCTCGGGTGTTGCGACGGTATAAGTGATGCCCTGTACAGTCCGTGTCGCTCGTAACATCCCAATCCACCTTAATGTCTCTGCTATAATAGGGATAGATCTCCCAACTATCATCATCGCTGTAGTAACGTGATCGGAGAGGATGTGAATTCCTTGTGCTAGCCGCGTAATATAAGGTCCAACAAATATGGCTCCTACTCTAGAATCGAATGCCTAGTGAAGAAAGAACTGGGCGATGATCCATCCCAGATGGATCGAGAATCTATCCAGCATGCTTTGGAGAAAGAGGAAGTCTCAGCTATTGATAACTCCAATGCTGAGGCCCAGCCCTGTAATCGAATGGCTGAGGATAGTGTGGATATATCTGAAGGCGGGAGATCGTAGTGAGGTCTTTAACCATCTCGGGTCATAGACCGGGTCTCTGCTCAACCTCCTCCAACAAGACTCTAGTGTCTCTCCTGCTTGTCTGTCAATATCCAACTACTCGTACTCTAGCGTCCTGGTAAAATCATCATCGTATAAGTCGAGTCAAATAATGAAGTCGGTATAGCTCAATTGATAATGGGTCTCACCGATTTGGAACTCAATCTGCCCCTCCTGGTGCCACGATGTGATGCTCGAAATGATGTAGAATGTCGCCAGCACTTGTAATGTAAACTCGTGGTAGGTCCGCACCCTGATGGCGAGTAGGTTGTTTTATGATCCTAAATCGAGAAACTGGTGAATATCTGTGGAGAGGCCTACCTCCTCAAGAATGTCCCAATCAATATATCAGGCCTATCCATACATCAACAAGCGTAGGCAGTAGTGTCGGCCAGTCTGCATCGGCGTGGTGAAAGTGGGCTCCTGTAAGGTAGATGACGGTGGTCGAGAGCGGGAGCTCCCTTCTCCCGAATGCTTCTTCGCTAGTAGCCCTGTGGTGACCTTCTCACATGGTGGTATAGAGGTGGATAATGATAGTTCGCTGGAGGTGAGATGGATGGTTGTGCTTGAGGAAGAAGATGAAAGGGGGAAAACGACCGTGCGAGGTCAATGATGAAGATCTACGGCCAATCTTTGCTGAAATTGAAGAGGCATTGACGGGTAAGGTGGGTTGGACAGCGAGAAGCTTGGGCGAGGGCTGAAGTAGAGAGGAAGGGCTGAGTTTAGTCAGCGGCAGCTAATTTGGAAAATAAAAACCAAGCTTTGTCCATTCGCCTACTTGAACACATCTTTAAGCACGACCATGTAGAGTATTGCACACCCGTGTTTCTCTTATGCATAGTTGTGTTTCTCTAATGCACGATCATGTTTCATAGATGCACAGCCGTGTACTTCAGCCTTCGTGAACCATGATCTCCTGAGATGTGCACGGCCTTGAACATAGTCGTACTTATGCTCGTGCATTTCTCTGTGAAGAGTGCACACCTGTGTATATCAAGTACATGGTTGTGTTGCTTTCCGCCTATTTTGAATTACAACTTCCCGAGACATGCACAGCTTGGAACACGACCGTGCTCCACCCTGTACATTTCCCTAATCACTGTTGGACTTCTTGTTTCATCCTGTTCACTTCTCAACCTGTGTGTTAGTGACTCCTTAAGATAATGGGTTAGTAGTTGAATACTTTGGAACACACTTAATCAAGGGAACATCATCAAATGAATGGAATTCACCACTAACGTATACCTAACTAAAATCTTACAACAAACTAGGAAGGAAACTCGAGAACTAACCGAACTAGGGTTACCTCCCAAGAAGGGCTAGATTTTAGGTCTCTAGCTAGACCCCCATTATGTTATTCTGGCTCTTTGATGATTAGAGCCACTGCAAGACCTTCTCCTTTATATATTCTTCACCGCTTCTTTGATTTCTTGATAGGCTCGGCATATAACTCAGCATCTTGTAGGGATACCCTTTCAGTGAACATGGACGATTGTATACTTGGAATTCGCATTACGCCGAACAACCGCTTCAGCAACACTAAGTGATATCTTCGTTCACCTCTTTGTGTTTCAACTAATTTATTGTGCCATCTGTTGATTTCTTGAATAATAAAGTTTTGTTCTAAGGGTTCATATATCACAATGGCAACTATGTTGGGTTTGATTGAACACTCATCCTCCTTGTTAGGGTTCATAGAGTGAGTTCTATACTTTCTCCCTTTTCTTGGAAAATGGACTGGACTTGTCCATTCAGCTCTTGTGGCAATACTTATTGAGAAAAAGGAGGAGGATGAGTGTCTTCATTATCCTTACCAGATGGCGGTGCATGCTCAAGAAGGTCCTCCATATCATACTCAAGGAAAGTGTACTCAAGGCGTTCCAGTAGCTTCTTCAACTCAAACTCTGGGGTTCCTTGATGGATGGTCTCAATTGTATCCAAGTCTCCTTGTTCAGATCTTCACCTGGGTTGGCTTCTCCAAATGTTTCCTCGATTTCCTCCTTAAAACACTCCCTTGCTTCTGCATCTATGTTGTATTTCAAGTTTGTCTCAATGTCTTGTTGGGGCTCCTGATTCTCAAAATCTTATCCGTCTACATCATCCGCACCCATTGTGAAGCCCATAATTTTTAGGAAATTATGTTTTCATTATTAGGTTATTAGTTTTGGATTTTGTTAAGGAATAAGGGAGAGTCTCCCAAGAATTTATTATTTGAATTCTATCTAGAATAAAAGTGGTTTGATTATTTTAGGATATTAAAAGTGTTCCAGTTATTAATGGTGTTCTTAGTATTCGACTTTACAAATTATTTATATGGATAAATATCAAGTTGGTATAATTTAAAATAAAAGTCCCGCTCTTAGGTCAAGGAAATAAAAGTGCCGTGGATTGGAGAAAAAAATAAATAAATAAATAAATAAATGATTTCTAATTTCCTTAGTTATAAAGTTAATTAAAGGAGCCCTTGGTATTTAGAATTTATTGGATTTTTGAGAGATCGTGATAACTTATATAGAGAGAATTTAGATAAACAAATATATGTCTAGAAGATGTTAAAGATAAGCAAATAGACTTATTTGAAATATCATGGAGATATATTTGACGGGAGTATATATCCTAAATATCTATTGGGGAGAGATAGATTAAGATAAAAGAAATAAAAAAAAAAGAAAGAAAGGTTATGCCCATGCACGTGAATGGAGCCATAGGTAAGTTATTCTTATAAATTTAAATATCTTAAATTAAGAGATAGAGAGAGATATAGTATGAAAAATATCTTATATAGAGAGAGAGAGAACACTTCACCTTATCTTCACCCGCGATTCAAACCGCCACATGGAGCGTAAACCCCATCCTAATCATACGACTTATCCGGATCTCCTCTTGCTTGATTCTATAAAGGAAGACTCATCCGAAGTTCCTAGCCACCACCGCCCCCATCCAACGCCAAAAGGAGGAGGGAGGAGGAGAGAACGCTGGAAGGGATCCGCCAGGCCACCAAGCTTCCTCCGAGTTTTCACCGAGCCGTTCCAAACGGTGGAGTTCCCTTGCCCTCAGAGTGGTGCAGTAGCACTAATAGAATCTTATTCTCACAGCATGACTATATTACTATTAATATGAGTAGTTAGCTTTGCATGGAAGTTAATAGAGCTTTGAAACCAGAAGGTTGGAAGTTGGAGTAGCTCTAGACATTTCATAGTTTAAGTAAACATGTGATTAATCCACTAATAAGTTGCCCCCTTCACGATGGTTGCATGGCCAATACTAATTAGTTTAAGATAGTGTAAAAGACATGGCAAGGTAGGTTGCGTGGATTGGAGAAGTTCTACTTGATATTAGGAATGCTTTTAGTTGTTTGATTTGAAGTTAAAGAAATGAATTCTTATGATGGTTATACCCATCTACACTAATGAGAACTCTTGAAAACCTGTGGGAGGGATGCAAGCAGGGAGAGCTTTGAGTGGGTTCCTTGGTGTGTTTGTTCTTTAGTAGATGAAGGTTGGATAGTTCCGGACCTTATAAACTTAGCTAGAGCTGGAGGTAATCATGCAGGGTAGAGGTTCAAGATTCTAGATGGGTTCTTAGGTTGTGCTATAGAGATTGGTTCTGGTTGGTGGCTGTTCTTTAAGAAAAAGGGCTAGTCATGAAACATTAATGGCATGTTGTGTAAAAGTAGAAGAAACATAATGAAGGGATTGGGTGGTAATACTAATTTGAGAGGGATCAGTATTGGCATACGGTGAGCTTAATAAACCAAGTTAATGCTCTCATAATTAGTTGATAATGTTTAGCCAAATGTAGAGAACATGAACACCTAAGGGAGGATAAAGGACATGCATGTGAGGAGTGCCGTGAATCGGTGACAACGCTTGCATGGAATAAGCAAAGAAGAGTGGATCATAGTGCATGTATATTCATGGGTGGGTATGATATTCTGACGTAACTTTACCTCCTTGCAAATGAAATGAAATTATCTTAGAAATAAAGGACCATGAATATAAATAGGTGGGTAATGATTCATGGTCAAGACTTGTATTTGCCTGAGGTTCTAAGTGCCTAAGACGGATTTAATGGGAGTTAAGTATAGGTGAGAGCAAAGAGCATTTGGCTTTACTGTTTTTATTATAATTTGATGATATATATATATATATATATATATAATCGCATTTTAGTTATTTTAGGGCTATGAGATATCTTCTTAATGATTATGACTTGAAATGGTTAAATGAGGGGATAATTTTTGGGTTTGCCTTAGATGGAAGAGGGGCCGCCCATGGGCTAATAATAAAGAAATTAACCCAATATAATTTATGGGCTTAATTAAGTAGTAGGTAAATTAATTAAGTGATTAAATAATTGAGACTATTGAGCTAGGTTTAATAATTAATGGGCCGGGTCCATTTAGTGAACATGCAATATGGTAGTAGTCAATTCAATTACATGAGTAAGTTTTGAGGTAGCGGTTTTCATGGTTACCAGATATCACGTGGATGCCGTCGAGGATATTCCGTGGAACACCGCATCAGCGGATTTTAGAGGTAAGTTACCTTCGCCTTTGTTTCACGCCCATTGCTTGGGGCTTTCTTTGTTCTTGGTTGAATGCTATTTGTTAGCATCTTCTTCATGATGTTTTCGATTTATTGGATTGCACGCACATGTTTGCTTTTATTGCCTTTCTTTACATGTGTAATGCGTTGAGTGTAAGAGGTAGTGATTACCATCACGGCGATTCGTTGACGGCACGCACGCGGGAAACACGCAGCCCCGTGCTCACCGGATCGGCGCGAAGTTTCACAACTATTTGTCGAGGTAGTTTATTTTCCCGTCGCGCTGGAGTGAATGCTCAAGAGAGTGGAGCTGCCTAGTGGCTGAGGACACTCAAGGCGTCTCGATGGTTCCGCCGTGTGGAGGAGGATACTCAAGGGTCCAACTCCGCCGGACGATACATCGAACCGTGTTAACACGTAAGAGAGGTGGCGCTATGAAGCGTGCTACTCGTAAGGGTCGAATTCCAAACGCTGAGGTCGGGGGCCGACGGAAAAGCTTTGGTGCCATCAATCTATTCTTGAATTCCATTTCCGGGCCCGGGAGGGCCAGTTGTTTGGCTAGGAGTTCTTGTTTTGATTGTTTTCTCTAGACTCCTTTAGGACTCATTGTTTTTGATTTATGATTGTGACAAGTATATAATGTATCTTTTATTGTGCTCACATCTTTGAGATTCCTTTTGGTAGGTACTTTCATCGGGCTTTCTCTGCAAGGAAGCTCAATACTTTTCCCCTTCTCTCATTTCCTGTGTCCCGAGAAGTAGAGTGACCCAGCCTCGAGGTCATGCGGCGAGTTGGGGTAGGATATCTCAAGCAGAGCTTTGGAGGATCTCCTTGACTTTGTTTCGAAAGCGAGGATACTTGGCCCGAACCTTGTAGGGCCCCGGATTTGTTAGGGCTTTGAACCTTGTACTTTATTTTTCCGCATTAGCACTTCCTCGATTTGTATATGTTTATTATTGGATTAATAAACTTTGATTTCATTTTGTTATCCGCTCATCGCTTACTTAGGCTCAGACTGAAAGTGGGGCCCGCCTTCACTTGGTGAACGCGTCTCGAGGTCCCGGATCCGGCCGGGCGCTATGCGATTAATATGGTATCGAGCAATGCGTAGAACCGACAACCTAGTTGCCACTAGTTTAATTTTAGACAACTAGGAAAGAATGAGTGTTAAATCGCCACGAAATTGACTAAGAGTATTGTGATTTGACGTAAAACGATTATGCCGCAGGAGAGCATAGAGTGGATAGAAGCAAGTATATGGAAGGCGAGGAGGTAGAGGGAAGAAGAAGTGGAGAGCCTCAGAGGTAATAGAAGAGCTTCTAGAAGATGAGAAAGTATCGGGGAGAATAAGGTAGAGGAATCCTAGTGCAAGGGGAAAGCCTCTGGAAGAAGTAACATACTGTGAGAAGGAACATAAGGAGGAGCTACCACCGGCCCAAAAACGCCGTAGTTACTTTGGGTGCCGCCATTCACACAGGAGAAAGAATAAGGACGCCATCAGCGCACCTATTGTGGAGGACCCCCACGATGAAGACTTAACTTTGTATATCGTATGTGTAGCCTGCTAGAAGGTCTTATTATGGATTAGCATCCCCTTCCTAAGTGCTTCTTTTTCAAGTGGTAATACGGACCACCATGAAGGCCAATCATTCAAATGTCCCTCCCGGGAAGAAGCGTAGTTATGTGATTCAATTCTAAAGGAGAGAACCATTACTATTAGTGTTACTATTTCCATCTTGGAATAGGTTTAGGAGATATGTTAGAGAATTAGAGTTGAATAAAGTCGATGTGTGGATTATTTAACATTTTTTATTTATGAATAAATCTATTGGATTCTGTTAAGAAGTGTGAGTAGATTTTAATGCTAAGTAGAGTAATAATTTTTGTGAACACATTGCAGCTGTTATGGCACGTGGGGATGGTGGACGCGATCGGCCTCAAATGGTGGAGGTGCCCCAACCTCCATTACACGAGGTGCCACAGCCCCAGGGGGAGGAGGTTCCCCCACCTCCAGAGATGGAGGTTGAGCAGGAACAACCTGCTCAATCAGGGACTGCAGGGCCACAAGTTGCGGGCCCGGATCTGAGAGGGAATACCCCTGCCATCAGATTAGGGCCACGATCAAATGGCGGGATTGATTGAGAAGTTACAGGGCGGCCAGCCACCACCTCCCTCCACCTCCTCGGCCAAAGAACACCGCCGCCAGAGGCATCATGGGAGAGATTAAGAGGCCCGCCTCCTAGACCGCTTGAGGGTACCGCCACTCGGGCACTCAGCATTGCAGGCTTTGGCCTCAGAGAACCCTGGAGAAAGCCTTGAGATCCATCACTCCGGATTTGATTTGCAGAGGATCAGTGACAAAGGGTTTATCCGGGATGTTGGGTGTCAGCTGAGGATTGGTACCTTGGGGAGGTACGACTCGTGGAATGGAAAGCCCTTCCGCATATGGAGTGAGTTTAAGAAGGCCTTCCCGCCAAGTATTTCTCACGAGGAGATTAATGCGCGGAAATGAGAGGCAAATTGTCTTACTCGTAAATGAGACACGTGAGAGCGATATGAGGCAGAGTTTGACAGTTTGCCAGGTTTTGCAGCCCTTAACCTTGTTTCCGCACACAAGAGAGCAAGGTACATGATTCATCGAGGGTTTACATCCGGCTACGAGATCATGTTGGATTACATGTGCGCCACCTATAGCTGCGCGGTGTCCCAGGCCAAGTTTATTGAGGCTACCAGACCGGGAGTACTTTCGTACACCACAAGTGAAGCGAAGATAAAGTCGTGGACACCGGAGGAAAGAGTTTCGGGAAGTCAAATCCTGCATACAAATATCAACCATATAGCAAGCCTTCCGGGCCAATGGCCATCGTGAGGTGGAGAGTCTTACGCTAGCTGTACCGTAATTCACATTTAAAATGTTTCACGCGGCGGAGGGCCACATAAGAAGCGCTGCCTTGTCCGATTATTCAAAGTGGTTGCTTGCAAAGCGTAGTATGGAACATCGAAGGCACAAAGGTCCTCAACATCCGCCAAGCAAGTGGACTAGCCAGGGACATGTACGCACCAACACGGCTACAATCCGATTGCACCAACTCAGGGACAAACTTAAGTGGGGACAAGAAAAGGGAAAGAAACCTGACAAACCAACCGCCTTCCTCCAATCAGAGGCCACCAACCTCATGGAAGAGTTTATCACATAACAATAACCGAGGTAAAAGGTAAGCATCACCAAGGCCGAGGAAGAGGTTAGTATAGGCTAATTTAGAGGACTCATGAGTATTTCGGGGATCTAAATTCTTTAAGGGGAAGATTGTGAAGCCCATAATTTTAGGAAATTATGTTTTCATTATTAGGTTATTAGTTTTGGATTTTGTTAAGGAATAAGGGAGAGTCTCCCAAGAATTTATTATTTGAATTCTATCTAGAATAAAAGTGGTTTGATTATTTTATGATATTAAAAGTGTTCCAGTTATTAATGGTGTTCTTAGTATTCGACTTTACAAATTATTTATATGGATAAATATCATGTTGGTATAATTTGAATAAAAGTCCCCAGTTCTTAGGTCAAGGAAATAAAATTGCCAGGATTGGAGAAATAAATAAATAAATAAATAAATAAATGATTTCTAATTTCCTTAGTTATAAAGTTAATTAAAGGAGCCCTTGGTATTTAGAATTTAATGGATTTTTGAGAGATTGTGATAACTTATATAGAGAGAATTTAGATAAACAAATATATGTCTAGAAGATGTTAAAGATAAGCAAATAGACTTATTTGAAATATCATGGAGATATATTTGATGGGAGTATATATCCTAAATATCTATTGGGGAGAGATAGATTAAGATAAAAGAAATAAAAAAAAAAAAAGAAAGAAAGGTTATGCCCATGCACGTGAATGGAGCCATAGGTAAGTTATTCTTATAAATTTAAATATCTTAAATTAAGAGATAGAGAGAGATATAGTATGAAAAATATCTTATATAGAGAGAGAGAGAACACTTCACCTTATCTTCACCCGCGATTCAAACCGGCCAGCGCGCGATAAACCCCATCCTAATCATACGAATCTTATCCGGATCTCCCTCTTGCTTGATTCTATAAAAGGAAGACTCTATCCGAAGTTCCTAAGCGACCACCGCGCCCCATCCAACGCCAAAAGGGAGAGGAGGAGAGAACTGGAAGGGATCCTTGCCAAGGCCACCAAGCTTCCGGCCTCGAAATGCCGACGCTCGGGTGAGTTCCCTTGCTCTGTCAGAGAGTGGTAGAACGCATAGAATCTTATTCGCCTGCATGAATATATTATTAATCTAAGTAGTTAGCTTTGCATGGAAGTTAATAGAGTTTGAAACTGAGAAGGTTGAAGTTGGAGTAGCTCTAGACATTTCTTCATAGTTTGGCAAACATGTGTGATTAATCCACTAATGTTGCCCTCTAATGGCTGGTTGCATGGCCAATACTAATTAGTTTAAGATAGTGTAAAGACATGGCAAGGTAGGTTGCAGGATTGGAGAAGTTCTACTTGATATTAGGAATGTTTTAGTTGTTTGATTTGAAGTTAAAGAATGAATTTACAATGATGGTTATACCCATCTACACTAATGAGAACTTTGAAAACCCAGGGGAGGGATGTACAGGGAGAGCTTTGAGTGGGTTCCTTGGTGTGTTTGTTCTTTAGTAGATGAAGGTTGGATAGTTCCGGACCTTATAAACTTAGCTAGAGCTGGAGGTAATCATGCAGGGTAGAGGTTCAAGATTCTAGATGGGTTCTTAGGTTGTGCTATAGAGATTGGTTCCCGTATGCCTCTTTAAGAAAAGGGCTAGTCATGAAACACAATGGCATGTGTAAGCAAAAGTAGAAGAAACATAATGAAGGGATTAGTGGTAATACTAATTTGAGAGGGATCGTGTATTATACGTGAGCTTAATAAAACCAAGTTAATGCTCTACAATTAGTTGATAATGTCTCGTTGCATGAGAGAATTTCCATGAACACCTAAGGGAGGATAAAGGACATGCATGTGAGGAGTGCCGTGAATCGGTGACAACGCTTGCATGGAATAAGCAAAGAAGAGTGGATCATAGTGCATGTATATTCATGGGTGGGTATGATATCTGTGATTTACCTCCTGCAATGAAATGAAATTATCTTTAGGAAATAAAGGACCATGAATATAAATAGGTGGGTAATGATTCATGGTCAAGACTTGTATTTCAGTTGAGGTTCTAAGTGTCAAGATTTATTAATGGGAGTTAAGTATAGGTGGAGCAAGACATTTGGTTTATCAGGAGTTTTATTGAGGGTAAAGATGATATATATATATATATATATATATATATATATATATATAATCAGATTTTAGTTATTTTAGGGCTATGAGATCTCTTCTTAATGATTGTGACTTGAAATGGTTAATGAGGGGATAATTTTTGGGTTTGCCTTAGATGGAAGAGGGGCCGGCCCGATGGCTACACAAAGAAATTAAACTCAATATAATTTATATGGGCTTAATTAAGTAGGGTAAATTAATTCAAGGATTAAATAAATTGAGACGGTTGAGCTTAGGGTTTAATAATGGGCCGGGTCCATTTAGTGAACATGCAATATGGTAGTAACAATCTCAATTACATGAGTAAGTTTTAGAGGTGTTTATGGTTACCGTGATATCGGGCGTGATGCGCCGTAGAGGCATTCCTGCGGAACACCTGCACGGATTTTAGAGGTAAGTTACCTTCCTTTGTCCTACTGTGCTTTGGGGCTTCTCATTCTTGGTTGAATGCTATTTGTTAGCATCTTTTCTTCATGATGTTTTCGATTTATTGGATTGCACGCACATGTTTGCTTTTATTGCTCTCTCTCTTTACATGTAAAAGGGTTGAGTGTAAGAGGTAGTGATTACTGATCACGAAGATTCGTTGATCGGCACGTGGCCGTGGAAACACGTGAGCCTGTGCTCAGTCCGGATCGAAGGGTGAAGTTTCACTAACTATTTGTTGAGGTAGTTCATTTTCCCGTTCAGTGGAGTGAATGCTCAAGAGAGAGTGGAGGCCGCTGCTGTGTCGGTGACACCGCTCTCTGATGGTTCCGCGTCGGGAGTGATACTCTGGCGTCCAACCCGTCGCGTGGACGATACATCACCGTATCCAACATAAGAGAGAGGTGGCGCTACCAGGTGTGCACCAGAGGGTCAAATTCGGCCCTGAGGTCGGGGGTCACTGGAAAAGCTTTGGTGTCATCAATCTATTCGGAATTCCGTTTAGGCCCGAGGGCCAAGGTGTTTCACTAGGAGTTCTTGTTTTGATTGTTTTCTCGGGTAGACTCTAGACCTGATTGTTTGATGATTCAAAGGATTGATTGTGACATAATGTATCTTATTGTGCTCACATCTTTGAGATCCTCACTTGTGGTACTTCGGGCTTTCCTTGCGAAAGCTCAATACTTTTCCTTCTCTCATTTCTCGTGTCCTGAGAAGTAGAGCGACCCGGAAGCTCGTGAGGCGTCTCATAGAGTTGGGGTAGGATATCTGCTAGAGCTTTGGGAGGATCTCCCTTGACTTTTGTTTCGGTGAGGATACTTGGCCCGAAACCTTTGTGTAGGGCCCGGATTTGTTAGGGCTTTGAACCTTGTAATTTATTTTTCCGCATTAGCACTCGATTTGTATATGTTTGCTTATTATTGATTAATAAACTTTGATTTCATTTTTGTTATCTCAAGCAATGCATTTGCTTAGGCCTTGTACTGAAAGTGGGGCCCGCCTCCACTTGGGTACGGCCGGTTCATGCGAACGCGGTTCGAGGTCCCGGATCCGGCCCTGTAGCGTTACACCCATAGAATTAAATATGAATTACTCGATGGGGGTGCCTCGTAAACTACCAATAGCGGAACGGGAGGTGTCTCACTTAAGAATAGATTTTTGTTTACTTTAAACTTGTACACCACTTTCTCCAAATCCAAATCCTTGACCTCCCAAGATTCTAATTCTCTCAATGCTATTTCAGTACAATGAGTGTAATACGCAAAGAGATCTTCCAACGAGGGTTGCCCATAATGAGTCGCATTGAACCGAGTGTGATCCTGTTCTCCTAAAAGGAAAGACATTGTTAATCCAATAAAGAATATTCAATTAGGTCCAAAGGACAATGAAAATCTAAAACCAGGAATTATTTTTTTTTATTTTTTGAATTTTTTTTTAATTTCTAAGATAAGAAGATAAGATAAGATAAGATAACTAGAATAAATATTCTAATGTTCCTAGCATTGCCAGACCCCGTTAACGGCGCCAAAAACTTGATGCACGCACAAGGTTCGCGACACTTCTCCTGCAAGTATACAAGGTCGATTAAGTAGTAAAGTACCCCAAAGGTAGGGTAGTCGAATCCACAGGGATTTGAATACTAGTACTAATTATGTTCTATTACCTTACCTAAAATATAAATAGTGTGTTGGTAGTTTACCTAATTCACCAAAAGAAGAAAATAATGCGAATAGATGGTAGATTATGGGTAATCAGAGATGAAACATGGCACCACAAACAACAATCACACTAGGAATCCCTTGCTAATGATTGACTTCCTGGTACCAATTATCTTGAGACTAGCTCTTGGAGGGTATGACGGAAGACACCTTCTAGAAGTAACACCCGGTCTCTTGAAGCACTAACCACTCCCTATCACCTGTGCCTAATTACTAAGACCTAAAAGGTATGAAATCTAGGATAACGTAATAATAACCACACTAATCAACAGAGATAACACTCTCGTGCTACACTACGACCAACTAGGTGTATGATCTTTGGCTCATGCATATGAAACCATAGACATCACAAGCATAGACATACAAAGATAATGCACAAGAACTATCAATAAATAGGGAACTAGCAAATAAAGAAAGTCAATAATAAATTCATGCGAGGGTTCATGTGTCCGAGGCACCATAGCCTATCATACTATGGAAAATCATAATAAAGATATGAGAGGAAGACATAAGGAAAAGCAAAGAAATAATCCCATGTTCGATGTATCCTTTGCCTTAAATCTTCTCCCGAAATCCTAGACATAGATCGCCCAAGACTGATCCACCAAAAAGTCCCTTTGAAATATAAATTTGGTGGCTATTTATAGACTTAAATCTGTGAAGAACGGGCGTGTTGATCTGACGCACGCCCGTGCATCTCTTCATGCAATGCGGTTTCACGCGTTTGCAAAATTTCAAGAGTTGCACAAGCAGATGCACGACCGTGCTCTTTCAGCACGCTCATTTAGATCTGTTGCACGGCTATACACTTCTCTGTGAGTATCCTTTTCAGTTCCTTTTATCCTGGAATGTCTTGCTTCATATTCCTTTTGCTTCGGGTACCCATTTACCTTTTCAATCATGAAAACAAAACCAAAGAAGCACAAAAATAGACAAGTAGATGCAAGGAATAGGATAAGTGCATGTAAATATGATGAAAATATATGTATCATTATGCAGTTATCAAGAACTGTCTTGGTCATTATCCTCATACTTTCTATGTACACTACCATATTATTCTTTCCCTTATTGTATCACAAAAAATCTAATTCACAGAAGATGATACTTAGGAAATCAAGTCAGAAGAACATAGCAATGGGTTATCTAATGTCCCTAGAGAATATGATTGCCATGAGTATTTTCTCTAAGTGTCAGAGGTGTTTCATAGGAAAAATCAGAAAAATTTCTTGTTCAAATAGAGAAACCTAAGAGTAAAATAAAACTGAAATTTGTCAACTAAGCTATCATAGCTATACACTAAGCATGTGTGACACATAAAGACTTACAATAAATTTACTTATACAGATTTTCAATGAATTTAATAGCTACCCATCTCCACACTTAGAATTGTACATTTCCCTCAATGTACACAATGAAGCATAAAAATTATAAAGTATATAATGAAAACAAGGAGAAGGGCAAACTGAGACTTCCCCGATTTAATAACTTTGATTCCAAATTGAAGTCGAATTTGGGGCATTATCCATTTCAACAAATATTTTCACTCTCTCATTCCTACGAGACAAGAAAGGATCAATATAGCTCAAGATCAATAAAACATAATCCACAGTCACTAACAAACAAAATAAGAGTATAACAAGTATAGCAAGGAGAAGCCCTTGCTAACTAAGGCAACATATAACAACAAGTCTTCATCCTCGATGCACGGACTACTCCCCGTCAGATTAGACAACTGGGATAGTGATAACTAGAGTTGTCGGCTGTGGTACTGCTACTACAATGGATGTTGGAGGTCCTAGTGCTGCAGTGGTTGGTGGAGGTGCAAGTATCGACGTTGTCGACTGTGATGCAGGAGAGGAGTGGGGCAGATCAAGGAGAAGCATGAGTATCTATCTAATGTTTGCTCGTATCTGTCACTGCTTCTCCATCATCATACACTAAACTGGTTGGAGCTCCTCAATCCGCTGCTCCATCCTCAAAAAATAGCTACGAGATGGGAATAGAGATGTTGTAGGAGAGGATGGAGGTAACTCCGCCGGGGATATCCTCTGATCCTGACAATCCTGAGTCTGGACTCTCCTCCTTAGTATGGACTGGATCCTCTCTACTAGATTGTTGTATGATAGTAAATCCTTGGGCAGTACCCGCGATAAAACTCATCAGCCGCAATGTATTGAATCCCAAAGGCTCCATGGTTTATAGTCGTCTCATGCTCTGTATCCCTCTGAGTATACCTAACCCTCCAATCAACCACATAATATAGGGTCCGATTGAAATCGCCCTCATTCTGGCATGCTAACCTTGATATATTACAAAATCTGCGAGCATATATTCGAGATGGATGAGGCAATGTTGTAAAATGTTGTGGAGCATATAGAGATCAACGATTGTCAAAACCCTGGTGCTATCATCTCGGCCTGTCATTGATCAACTGAGCATTGCATACACATATCTATGGACCGGATCAACGATGTACAAAGCCTTCCGTGACTCCATACTCCATCTATATGTGATCGACTGACACTAAGGTAAATATGTAATCTCTATAGGGAAATCCACTGATAACTGATCATAGTGTCTAGTCTCGGTAAAGCTCTAGTAGTAGAGTCCCATATATATAGAGAAATCTGTATAACTCATCTGGTGCGCCTCACCGTAGAGATGGAACGTGATGGCATCTAGGCGCTCCCTAGAAAAATGGCTCCAGTACACCTCGAAACTACTCAACATCTTGAGCATGAGCTCCTTATATATTGGCTCAGCTATCGCCAAAATCCTATACCATCCTCCAAAAGAGATCAACTCCCATACCTCTTTGTTTAAACCAAGCTCCTGTAGAACTGTCCAGTCTATCAAGTAGGTAAGGCAGTAACTCCTTGTTACCAGCCGCTCATAACGCTCTCTAAAGTGTTTATGTACAAACTGAGGACTGGAGAAATTAAGAAGTAGCCTAGGTACATAGACGCTTGGACGGTCCAGCACCAGCATTTTTTCTTCGCAATAACCCTGCAAAGAGATAAATCAAGTATAACGTTAAATCCCAAATTTCTTTGCCCTAAATATGGCATAACTTCGATCTATATAGGCGATCATGTCCCAATATGCGAGCCTGTATCACTCGGGAAGAGCCACACAGGTCATTCAAGGACGAGGACGGCCATTTACAAGTTCCTATTTCTTCATTTATGGAGGGAAAACCGCAATATATGCATGAAAAGTAATACACACACACATACACACAATCCATCCAAACTTGCTCAAAAATCTCATTCAAGCCATAGAACCCTGGGTTCTTCAAGAATAACAAGAAATTTATGCAAGAAATCGATTTTAGATGCATACCTACGATTCTCGGTGTGTGAATCCCCAAATTGGAGTCTGAAAATACCTAAGGATGCAAGGGAGAGGCTCGGGAGCACTGTGTGTGTGGGAGAGGGAAGGGGAGGAGGCTAGAATGCATTTTCATTTTTAACAGCATAAAAAGGTTTATGTGGGAGCAAGAGCCTGTAAGCCCACCTGTTTGACTCAGGTTTTTCCCAGCTAATGCAAAGATTGGAGACTATATGGCCGCGTATACGCCTCTATGGTGCCCCATTTACCTCTCTCGCGTTGGGTCTCTCCCAACGGACCCAAGGGCTGGCTACCATATAGGCAAACATGCGCCCGCATGGGCCCCCGTTAGACTCATCGTAAGAAAAACACGACTAGGAATACGGGCGTATACTGCCCTTGAGCCCTACGCTACTTGTTGAATTAAACTCCTCACACCTTATACGAGCACATGTGCCCATATATTATCACGTAAGGCTCTCAGTCTACAAAAAGAATATATGACAATGGCTATCATATATCCCTAAAAATACTAAGTTTGGACTCTAAACCTCAACCCACTTAAATTGAGGAATAATAAATCATGAGGGATCAAGGATGTCATCAATATATTGATACTAATACTAAAACAAACTAAGAATGCAAAAACTAGGAAATATTTTGAAAGCTTGGGTTGCCTTCCAAGAAGCGCTTGTTTAACGTCATTAGCTTGACGTACCTTTTGTTTCTTTCTCATGGTGGTTCAAAATAATGAATGCCCTCCCTGGTCCTACCAAAAGTAACTCCATCATAATATAATTTCAACTGGTGGCCATTTACCTTGAACATACCTTTCTCTTTAAGACTTATTTCTATTGCTCCTTGAGGCTGAACCTTGGTGACGGTAAAGAGTCCTGACCATCTGGATCGTAACTTATCGGGAAAAAATTTGAGCCTAGAATTGAACAACAATACATGATTACCTTCTTTGAATAGTTTGTGGTGTTTAATGAGCCGATCATGATATTCTTTGGCTTGCTCCTTGCATAGTTTTATGTTTTTATAGGCAGTGATGCGTCATTCATCTAGTTCTTTTAATTTGAACTTCCTCTTGGTTCCTGTAAGAGAGGGAACAAATTTTAGAAATTTAGTAGCCCAATATGCTTTGTTTTCCAATTTGATTGCCAATTGGCAAGCTTTTCTGTAGACAAGCCTATATGGGGTGCTTCCTATGGATGTTTTATATGCCATATGGTAGGCCCAAAATGCATCATCTAGTTTATCGGCCCAGTCTTTCCTATAGTGTGCAATTATTTTCTCAATGATACGGTTTAGTTCATGATTACAAACCTCCATCTAACCACTTGTTTAAGGGTAGTAAGGGGTTGAAATCCTATGTACAACCCCATATTGTTTAGGAAACCTTACAAACTGAGTGTTGCAAACCTAGGTACCCCTATCACTGATTATTGCTCTGGGTGTGCCAAACCTAGAGAATAACCTTTTTAAGAATTTGACCACCCCCTAGCGTCACTAGTAGGTAGAGCCTATGCTTCCACCCATTTAGAAACATAATCTACTACAACTAGGATATATTTTTTCCCATTGGAGTTTGGAAAGGGTCCCATAAAATCTATCCCCAAAATGTCAAATACTCACATACCTATATAGAACTTTGTGGCATTTTATTACATCGAGAAATATTACACGTATGTTGGCAATTATCATAGAGTTGCACATACCTTTGTGTGTCTTGAAATAACGTATGCCAATAAAAACCTGAGTCGAGGATTTTTCTAGCTGTCTTTTTTACACTATAATGTCCACCTGTCGGTCTCACGTGGCACTACTCCAGAATTTCCCACCTTTCTTCTCTTGAAAAGCAACGCCTAACTATTTTATCGACCCATATACGGAATAGGTGCAGATCCTCCCAAATGTAGTATTTTAGATCTGCAAAGCAGTTCTTCTTCTACTGATAGGTATAACACTTGAGAAGAATTCTTGTGACCAAATAGTTAGCGAAATCTGCAAACCAAGGGAGTCCACTTTTCTTACTGACCGCCTATATACTATGCAAACGTCCTCAGGGAATGCCTCATTTATGTCTCCCTCTCTTAAGATACCCCGATTTGGATCTTCAAGGCAATATAGGTGGTTAGCGACCAAATTTTCTGCCCCTTGTTTGTCTTTAATCTCTAAGTCGAGTTCCTCCAACAACAAAACCCAACGAATTAGTCATGGCTTGGCATCAGATTTGGTTAAAAGATAATGCAATGAGAGTAGTCAGTGTAAACTATGACTTTAGATAATATTAAATAAGAGTGAAATTTATCAAAAGAAAAAACTATGGCGAGAAGCTCTTTTTCAGTAGTTTTGTAGTTTTCTTGCGCATCAGTCAGGGTCTTGCGGGCATAGCAGATGGGTTGGAAATGTTTGTCTTTTTGTTTTCCCAAAACTACCACACTAGTATAGCCGCTCGCATCAAGTCGCTCGCAAAGTACGAGTGTCTGGCCAACCGTTCAAGCAATAGTACGAGTGTCCGGCCAACCGTTCAAGCAAATTTAAGCACATGAATGTACTGCGTAAATTCGCGAAATAGAGAGATGTACATGCATCTGCATGCCTGTGCTTCCATGCATGCTCTGGTCAATGATATGCAATATAGGGCATTTTAACCTCAAATCCATGCCGCAGATGCTTAAATTTCTCTTGTTCTCCTCCAGATTCGACCGAAAATTCCGTCACATCCTTGTAGAAGCATGCCCGTGTTCCCGCTTTTTGGCGCACACGCAACACTTCATCGTTATCTTCACCACCTCTCCAGCCATGGATAAATGAAGGAAAGGCCTGTAAGGAAGCCAACATCAAAGAGACCACGAGGGAAGGGAAGCTCACAATCTTACCCTTCACCACCACCACTTTGAGCTATTCCACCGTAGTTGACCTTCACCACGCTGGCACATAGTGAGAGGTACGCATACCTCTGATAGAGGAGGTTCAGCAAGGTCCGATACAATGACTAGGACGTCCTTGAGGAGGTGTGCCTCACTGGGGATTTTCATTGATATCTATAGGTGGGAGCATGGAGCCACCTCCTCACTATCAAAGAGAGGACTTACCAGGATCTAACCCTGGCGGTCCTCTAGACGCTCCAACTCATCAAGGGAGAAACACCGCCAGAACCATATCAATTTTCAGATAGGCGGTACGTGATTCCATATAAGCTACATCGACTTTGTTGTCTATCTCGGCCTGTATGACATCGAGTACACAAGGATGACCGAGTATGACGCGCTAGACATCTACCAGCTCGGAGGAGAGATGCAGGAGTTTGTCTAGAAGAGACTCAGCATGGATCCAAATTACAACCCAAGATGGTCAAAGGTGTCCTCGCTTCACTCCCCCGCCCTCAAATACATCCACAAGGTCTAGAGTTACTTAATACGAGGTACGGAAATAGCACCGAGGTCGTGAGCACAAGAGATTTTCTTTTCCAGCAGATTATGATGGACATATTCCCACTCCACCTAAGATGGGTCGTCGCCTACTTCATACTCCATCAGGCGATAGATTCCAGAGTGGGTGTCATATTTACCAAGCCCTACATCACGAGGTTGGCTCGAGACATGGACATTAACTCGGGATCGTGATCGAGAGCATGACGGTGAATGGGGGCTCTACCCAAATCATCGTTGAGACAATGAGATTGATAGGGATGTTGCACGCTACATGCACCTAATGAGGCATTGTCTATAAGGTAGTAGCTCCCGACCAGTCCCAGGACCCAACAGCAGCAACCGAGTCTAACACAACACCACCCCCACCAGCTCTAGCCCCAACACAGACAAATCGAGACGCTTTATTGTACTAGTTGGCGGGAGGAGTACAACGACTCCTCGACCATCACGGGATTGAGTATCATCCCCCAACATTTGCTACAACACCGACGATGAGAGACACAGGGGTGGATGCTGAGGACACGTGAGACGATGATGACTACGAGGAGCTAAACGCATGAGCATCAGGACTATCTTTTTCTTTTTCAGCACATTTATCCTTTTCTTTTATTTTTCCATATGTCACCAGAGAGCCAGTCATATATATATATATATATATATATATATATATATATATATATATATATATATATATATTGGGATTTTACTTTTTGTACATTCAATGCCCCAGGAGAAATTGATATCAAAACATGGATAGGAACTCACAATTAGAGTAGCTACATCACCCCATAGTTATTGAGTAAAGTTCTAAAAATCTTTTCCCTTTCTGTTTTCCATGGCATATTGTTTTCAGTGCATATATTGTGTACATTGGGGACAATGTACAATTTAAATATGGGGAAGGGTTTAGTTATGGCTTATATTGTTCATAATGAGTATTGATATAGATTGATCTATGATAGTAATGATTGGGAGTCTTCTCTATGTCTAGGTCAACATTAGTGTTGAGCACCAAATTTTTTACAAAAAAAATATATTAAATATTTAATTTTGCCTTTTCTTGACACTCCACAAAAATCTTCGCGCACAAACCCTTACTTATTTGCCACTTGTCCACATAGGTTTGGATTTTAGTTAGTTTGACCAATAGTGAGGATTTTCTTTTTTATTAAAAAAAACAGAAAAAAATCCGGAAAGTCGGATCCATTATTGATGTGCTATAGGAAGAAAGATAAAAAGTAAGTCCAGAAAGTCGGATATGTTAGAGATGCCCTACCGGTCGGAATGTCGGATCTATTAGGGATGCCCTACCTAAAAATTACAAAAGATGGTAGAAAGAGCTATCACCTTTGAAGCCTGAAACCCTCTCTTGAGTAGCCGGATTTTGGGCATCAAAAATATTCACTTGATGACCTATCGGGGGAGTCGTATACCCCACTAGATGAATGTAGCTACAATACAAACAAAAGAGTCAAAAGAGATTACCGGGTAAATAAGGTCTAGACTAGCTAGACCGGGCTTGACTCGATGAAAGGAATCTAAAGAAGGGCTGAGTGTAAGGTAAGACATATTTTCCATATTAACCGTCATGGCGTTCAACAATGTGTTTTCCCAGACATTGGAGGGACTCCTAACTACGTTGAGATCAAAGATTATACAGTCATCTAATTTTTCTATTCCATATTCTCTTTGCTTTAGGACAAGTAAAAGTTCAAGTGTGGGGTATTTGATGAGTAATAATTATACATATTTTCATACTACATTTTCATACACTCAACCTATCTATTTGCTTAGATTTCTCTATTTTTTGTGCTCTGTGGGTATTTTGTTATGATTGAACAAAAAATCAGGCACTCGGGATATTACATGTAGAAATTAGGACAAATCAAAGCAAAAAGAGCCAAAGAAGCAAGTACACGCCTATATTCCCTGGCGTGACTTTGCCCGTGCAACTCTCGAGGTTCCAGACAATGCGTTTCATGGAAGAACATGGGGGTGTTGATCTAAGCACGAGCATGCTTCATGATTTTTGAAGTCTATAAAAGAGCGCCCAATGCAACTTTTGAAGCGGACTTTTGGTGGATTGACTTGGGGTAATTCTTGCAGTGTCAGCTAGCGTTTCGGAGAAGAGATTGAAAACGAATAAGACATCAACCAAAGGAGTTTTTATTCTTTTATTATGTCTTCTTCTTTAGATCTTGTTAGGGTTTTCCATAGTATGAGAGGCTAAACCTTCTGTGGTGCATTGGGTCATTGAAACCTAGGGATTAACTCATTCTTCTGTTTTGTCACCACTGTCATCCCTCTTTTCTTCGGTATTACCTGCACTGGACTTACCCAATAACTGTCCAAAATGAGATAAATCACCCTATGATCTAAAAGCTTGATCACTTCGGTAGGCACTACCTCCTTCATGTTTGGGTTAAGTCTCCTTTGGGGTTGAAAGACATGTCTGTAGTTCTCTTCCATTAGGATCATATATGTGCAAAATAATGGGCTAATTCCCTTGATATCTGAAATTTTCCATATAATAGCCTGTTTATGCCTTTTTAGTACCTGTAATAAGTTTTAAGCAATGATAACATGAAGTTTCGAACCCTTGCCTAATAATGCATACTCAAGATGTTTTGGTAGTTTGATGAGATAACGAGAAAAAATGAGACCATCCATTCTTGGGTTTTAGGGATCTTTATAGTTGAAATCTATTTTATCTTGTGTTTGCGTTGAATGATTTTGTATGAATGTGTCCATGATCTAATACTAACTTAGTCGTGTGCCGACGGGTAACAATGTATCTTGGCTCTCTATACATAGACTTATGCATACGAAGGTCGTAGTAGTATTATAGGATGGAGATACAGAGTGATAGTCGTATACCCCTTTAGCATAGACATATACAATGGTTCTCCAAGGTGATGATAGAGTTTAGGTCCTATAACGGGTCTTCCTACCACCATAGACATATGGGGAGTTGTTGATTCGTGTTCCTTAGACATAGGAAACTTGTATGCTGCACCCGGAGTACACATAAGTACCTAGACTTATCATTTCTCAACCCTTATCCATCACAATGATCCCATTATAGACATAGGAGAAAAAAACCATACAACGTTGGAATTATAATATCTGGAGGAATCCCTCATCCTTCGTTATCTTTCATCTCCTTTTAGGAGTAGTTTAAATAGGAGTCTTCTCCACTTAAGTGATTGACTAACTTTACCAAGCACCTTAATAGGTTAGTGCTCATCTAGACCTAGTAAGCCTGAAGAATTAGACCCGGTACTCACCGGTTATTTGTATTACTTATAACCACATACGCTTGCTTGCGGAGGCTTGAGTGCTTGTACTTATAGATGACGGACAACAAGTTTTTGGCACCGTTGCCGGGGAACGGTCTAGGCCATTTTCAACATTAGTGGAATAGGAGCGAGACTAGCATAGTCAAAGTTTTTTTTCTTTTACATTCTTTTGTATTATATTCATCTTCTTTTTATTTTCCTCTTTCTTGAGTAATTTTTGTTTTCTCTTTACCTAGACTTCATTTGTTTTGTCTTTTGCTTTTAATGAAGCTTACACCTTTCGGAGGAAGAGTGTATCAAGATCAATGAGGGAAATTATGGCACACCTTGTTTTGAGAGTGCATCATTTTATATTGATGAAGAAATTCCTCCATGCTTTCAAGGGGTACTCTCAAGAAGCAACAACTACTTATGGCAATCTGAGAAACTTGAAGTTACAAGAGATTCAAAGGTTCAAAAGAGATGAATATTTGGAGACATAGCAGCCTTACTTGAAGCCCGTAAGAGAAGTGCTGGTGCAAATACTGAGTGGTGGAACTTTGATTGTCGAAGTCTAGAATCCTTTTAGCATAAGAATTTTGGGAGGTATTCTAATGGACCTCAAGGACAACAAATCAACACCCAATCCTATCCGGGGTGGAATCAACACCCCGGCTTCTCTTGAAATGATCATCAAAGACAACCATCTACATTCCAACCTCAAGGGCAGAGGGGATTTCAACCTGTAAATAGACCACATCGACGAGCAGATCATGAGCTTTCTTCTTTATGAGATAAAATAGACGAATTCACGGCAGAAATGAAAGTCATGCGATAAGATTTTAATAGTAGGTTGAGCAATAAACCAACCCTAGTGGAGCAAGTCAATGATAAGCCTCAAGGTCCAAGAAGTGAAGCAATTGAAAAGGTACAAGAGGAAAAACTAGGGCCAAAGGTTGAAAAATAAAGTAATGAAAAGTTAAATAGTGAGGAGATTATTGGAAGGAAACTAGAAAATATTTATGCTCCTCCACATTTCCCTCAAAGGTTGCTACAGCAAGGGCTTAATGCAAAAATGCATTATCTTTTATGAATAAAGTAAAAAAAGGTTGAACCAAGCTGTCCTAGAAAAGTGAAAAATTGTTCCATCAAGCCAAGCATTAATGCTAATACGCCCGATGACTCCCTGGAAGAAATTGTTATTGTTGACGAGATAGGAGAGGGCATAGTAAAATAGGGGTAGAGGAGACAAGCTTGCAGTTTGAAATACAATGTTATACAGAGAAGGAAGAAGTGGAGAAAGATGATGAGACCTCTCCACCCCCTCCTTCCCCTCAAAAGCTTCAGCCCCACGAGCATAGTGAACAACTTCGGCAACTAGAATTGACATTTATCAATGAAGCTGGTCATGGTTGCTTATCCCCCAAAAAAAAGACCTCAAATTAGCTAGGACTCAACACAATATTGCTCTATGAACCTTTGGACCAACATTTTCTCATTGAGGAAGTTGATAGATGATGTGAGCCAATTGCTTATGCTTACAAACGCAAGTGCACGGGTCTTGCCAAGTAATAAAGTGGACTCTAAGAAGTCGGATATCGAACCTCAGGAACCAAAAAATACTAGTACTAACTGCTTGTCTACAATCTAGCCTAACCTAAGATTTAGGGAAGTTCTAAATTAATCTAACTACTAAACCTAGAAGGAATATGCCATCAAATCTAAATATGAGTGAGGTACGCGAAGGCAATCAATCATAGGAGAGGGTATCCGGGCAAAGAATCTCCCTCAGGTTCATACAAAGATAGGCACAGAATGTTAAGATTAAATAAGTGCAATAAATTGGACCAATGATTCCTATATCGCTTTCACTCCTGCTATCGAGGCCAAATTTCTAACATTAAATGGGGATTTAGGGAATCTATTTCTTGGAAAGATTGCAGGAATAAGACATATGAAAGAGTTACTCTCCTTAATTCCCGAGTTCTCGGTACATTCACAATCCCTTCTATTGAGGTAGTACTAACATGGGGAGGCGTTCGCTTCTTCCCCCATATCAACCTATTGAATACTAGGGCTATCACAATGTAAGCATTCAATGCGATGAATACACTCAATAGATCACAATGATAGAAAGCAACTAAAATACCATTAACATTCAATGTCAAAATTAAACTATAACCAAGTGTTCATCAGTACACAAATACCTATAATATTAGTTCCCCATTAAAGGGAAACACAAGTTCAATAAAATAATGAAAATGGAAACAAACAACAAATGATACGTTGTTGCCTCCACTGTTGGGCAAGTGAGAGGACCAATGATGCAACCCTCTCCAAGCCTCGTCGTCGGAGAAGAGGATGATGGTGCTTGGTGCCTTCGCCTCCAAACTATGCTCTCCAATTGATGCTCAATGTTGGTGGTGGATGATGGAGGATCAATGGGTGGATGGGTGTGGATGATGGCCTCCTCCAAACCCTAGCCTCCAAGTGTCTTCAAAAGATATTCAATAAGATCAAAGACCCCTTTCCTAACCATAAACTTTTGTATTTATAGGGTTTCCAACCTCTTAAAACTATCTCCCATGTCTTGGATTTGAATAGGACCAACTTGTGTGAAAATTGGGTAAGAATAAAGTTCAAAATGGTCCCAGAAATAGCCCAGACATACTCCTAGACGTGGGCTGAAAATACTGTAGCATGTACTATAGGCGGGTCCGTCACTGTAGTAGACGGGTCCGTCCTTGTAGCAAATAAGGTTGTTCCTGTAGCAAATGAGGTCGTTCATGAACTTGTTCATATAGAAAATGAGGTCGTTCATATCTTAAAATTCAGGTTTTACTGTAGCTATAGTAAAACCTGGAAATACTGTAGCAGACTGTTCTGTTTTCTTCTTTGGAGGGTCCAAAAATCCTCGTTTTTATTCCAAATCTTCGGGGAATCTTCTCCACTTAAGTGATTGACTGACTTTACCAAGCACCTTAGTAGGTTAGTACTCATCTAGACCTAGTGAGCCTTCCTTGAGGAATTTGCCCGATACTCACCCGTTATTTGTAATACTTATGACCACGTACGCTTGCGTGCGGAGGCTTGAGTGCTTGCACTTATAATTGATGGTCAACATTAATGTGTATGTAACGCCCCGCCCCCAAGATCCCCGGGCCCATGGGCACGCGACAGACCGGCCGTACCCGAACAGGGACGGGCCCTGTCAGAGCACGAAGCCTCGATGATCACCAATCATAATCACGCACAGAAACGGGAATCATATATAAAGAAATCAACATGTCTACAACATGATAAACAACAGAAATAAATATACGAATCCCTGGGTCTACAACCCCTAGTATCATGTCATACAAAGGCTCCTACTCGGGAACCTATAAATGATATCCTCACACACTCATGTGACCAGAGGCACCCACCTCAGCTCTCAATCCCTTGTAGTCTTGCGTGGCTCTCCAATGTCCCGCAACCTACTCCTCGGGATCTGAAAAGAAGGTCAACAAGTGCATAAGCTTTCGAAGCGAAAGCCCAGTAAGTACCCCGCAGGGAAACACAATAAGGTCATGTCAAACTCAATGTAAGATAAGAGAATAAATAGGCAAATCAAGAACATGACCATCAAACCCGGCATGGGAAGCACAAACCACATACCCTAATGAAAACTATCTAACGGTAGGGACTCCCTAACTAAAATCATGTCATCTCATGATAAACAGCTCAAGCGAAGCTTGCAAACCATCCCCCGGGCAGTCATCAGCCTAAGCCGATGTCAATCCTCGATCCGTAGCGCTACTTACACATACATGTACGTATACGGTCAGCGTATCGTCCCACTGACGGGCATACAGGACAGCTAGAGTATCATCCCCCTGACAGGAAAGCACGAACAGGGTGTCCACTGGCCCTGAACGCCAAACAGGAGCCACACGCTCCACTGCACCGGGCAGAGAATCCACAAGAACAACACTTTTCGAGTAGAAAGAAATATCTTACAGGCAATCACACATGTACAAGCATGGAATCAAAGAAACTATATTCCAACAAGACAAGTAAGCATGCCAGAGCATGAAATCAAGGAAATAATAATCCAAAGCATCAAATAAACATGCATGAGCATGGTATCAACAAATCAAGAAACCAATCAACCAATGATTGGGGAAATTCGGCAAAGGCACTTACATGCTCAAACATGTAATCCAGAAAGCAACGATATAACCAATCAACAAATGAAGGCAAGCAAGGCAAGAGTACTTACATGATCAACGATGTCTCTACTTAGTCACTAATCCCCTCTCGACGCGCCTTCCAGCTCCATGTCGAGATCTGGTAGGTAGAACATAACTCTTTGTAAATATAAGTGTTTAAAATATATCACCTAATGGGCCCCGTCCGTGACTAGAGTTAACACTTAGGTTGGGCCCATTAAGCTTTCAAGCTCTCCTAAACTCCACTTGGAACCTAACCCATGCACTGACCAGGCCCATGTAACTTCTCTAGTTACTTACAATTCCCCAATGATTTTATTAAGACCTATTAATACTCTTATTCTCAAGGCCTATTACTTGACTTAATCATGTGTTAATGCTTTGTTATTACCATTATGACCCTCTGCTCATTAAGCATGTAACATGCTTCAAAACTAATCTGGAGCTTAAGTGGGTCTTGGCCCACTACCTATATTAACAAACTATGCAAACCCTTCTAACTAAGTCCCTAACAACCTTCACATTCCATGATTTGCAAATCTTGAAGGAGCTCTCGGCTTGGCTACCAGTGAGCTACCATGATGCATGCATGGAAACACCGCACGAAAAAAAAAGGGACGCTTACCGTGCGGCGATAGATCCTTCGCGTCGGCTTCCAGGTTCTGTAACTTGGTGGTAACAGCTTGGCGGCGGTCTTCTCAGTTATCCGGTATCAACCCCACACCGGCAGCACGTTCCCCCGAGAGCAGCGTCCCGGCGTCAACTCTCACCGACAACAACGTCCCTCCGAGAGCAGCGTTCCAGCGTTCACTCTCACCGGCGTAACGTGCCAAATCTTCTCGGCGTCTCCCAGCTCTGGCACGGCACTGTCAATCTGGGTTTATCCGGTGTATTCACTAGCCTTCCTCTTCCCAGTGCTTCATTACTATTATCTCCTCCGACGAGGGTCGCCGTTATAGTCTCCCTCGAGTTCACCGGAGACGTCTGACGTCTGGGTTCTCCATAATGTCTGCAGATCTATCACCGTTCAGCAGTAGAATCCTTTGGTTTTGCATCACTTTGAGTCGGAGTAGGGTCCAGTCAAGGTCGGATGTCAAAGCCATCCTCTTCCAATACAACGTCTCTTGAATGTCAACCTTCATCCATAACTTGACTCTCCTACGAGGCCATCTACAGGCTTGCAAGTATCAGTCGCTCCCTGACCACCACCTCCCTCAGCAGTCTACACATCATCTACCACTTGGTCCATATGCTTATCAGGACTCCTAGTGGTCAAGGAAAGGCATAAAAATTGGTTGGTATTCGTGACGGATAGAAACTGCGGATAGTTGCATGTGGCCCGTTGTGAGATGGAAAAGAAACGAACTACACTTTGTTCTCAACCTCAATACTCCCATTACAACCACTTTTTTTTCCTCTCCTCACTCAGACTCGTCACTGACAGCTCAGTGATATTCCCTCCCGAGAATCTGTCAAGGCATGTGGAAGGATAATGGCTACGAGGTGTGGGGCGAGGGGCTACTTTCCTTGTTCTACTCTCTGAGGCTCAGAGATAGAGTCCAAGTCTATAGTGCAATCATGACAAGTCAATTCTCTACGAATATGTAGATGGATTCGTCTCTATATTTCGGATGTGAGAGGCGGCAAGTATGGTGTTCAAACTAAGGTTTTCTTTTATTTTGGTTATCCCACAACCTTAGTTTCAGCCTTTTATCACATGTAAACCAAAGTCATTGTCACATCCTCCTTTTTTATTTATTCCATTTCTATATCGTATGTGACCAGCCAGTTCATTGTCTTTTCACTCTTATTTATTGAAAGCTCCACCATATGTATATAATAAGGTTCATTAGTCTTTAATCCCTTCTAAAATGCTAATATGCTTTATTAGCACTCTTGAGCATGTGCTACCATTTTCAACGAATAACTATTTAGGTTTTATGCCTCCTTTTTCAACTAAATTATCAAACCCCTTCTCTCTCCTGCCACGTGAGGGAATGACATTTTGCAAATTTAATTCACATACTCCTTCCTTTGCATAAATACCCTTTGAGTTTATCATCACATTAATTTAATGAGTCATATTCCTCATTTGCACATAATTAATCATGGAAAACTTTAGTGATACAACTGCCACACTTAACCCAAAACATTCAACTAAGTTGTAGTTGACTCAAGTGATAGATCATAACAGGCTTCTTCTAAGCCCCCAAGCAATGTTGTAGTTTATGATGCGTTCTAACAGCAAGTGTACGGGTCGAATCAAGTAGTAAAGTGGACTATTGAAAAGTCGGGTATCGAATCCTCAGGGAGAAAGAAAATACTAGTACTAATTAATTGTCTATTATCTAGTCAATCAATTCGGGTTGATGATACTAATTCTAACTCTAAGGCTAATAAAGCAAATTAACAAATGCAATTGATCTTGGAGATGTCAATCGATGAAGGGGGATACTTGGGTGATTGAATCCCCTTTGGGTTTCTTAGATGTGGATAATGCTCTCTATGCCGAATCTTGTGAATCATTGGCCAAAGGTTCCTAATACGATTTCATCCCCTCGCCGAGGGTGATTAATACTCAACCTAGTACCTCACTAGTTAAGTTCTAGGGAACCTATATCTTGGAAGGACTAAGGGAATAAGACATTTTAAAGGAGTAGCTCGCCTTTTAGTACCCGGCTCCCAAGTACTCCTAGTCCTCTCTATTGAAGTTTGTTCACACGCTGGGAGTGCCGCTTCTTCCCCACATGGACTAGAGAAACCTCTCCCGCTCTCGCAACGTAGAGAGGTTAATGCTTTCACTATACAATACATTCAATAGACCATGATGCATTCAACCAATCAATCAACATAGAAGAGACAATATCAATTAACCATAACCCAAAGGTCTATCAACACCCAAGTATCAAAGTTTAGCTCTCCATCAATGGAGAGTTACAATCAATGTTAAAGAAGAAATCAAACACAAGAGTCATGAAGCAAACCCCTTGATGATGACCGCTTGGAGATTTCCCTTTTTTTCTTTTTAGCCCTTACTTCTTCTCTCTAGCCCTCTTGAGCCTTCTCTTCTCTTCTTCAATCTCCAAGATGGTGGAGAAGATGATGATAGCTTCTCCCTCCTTGAAGCTTTGGCTCTAATCTCCCTCCAAGATGCCCCAAAACCCCTTTTACATCTCTATTTATATCCCCCTCTAGGGTTTTGGGTGTATTTCCCGACTTTGCCCCTCGGTTCTGCCGAATCGCATCTCAAGTAGCTTTAATGTATATACGACCCAAGATGTATTTCATAATGACCCCCGTATATCCCTTTATACGGACCACCATATGAGTGTTGTACGAAGTCGTATATCTCTCAGGTCCTCGTGTACGGGGTCCCGTCAGTCCGTTCGTGAGTCCGTAGGAATCTCCAGGTCCATACGGGTCCGTATGAGACTCCGTATGGACCTTCTTCCAGCTCCGTTTCGCTTACTTTGGCCCGCGTTTTCTCGAAAACTCTTCCTTTCTCTTGTGATTGCTGTTTTCTGCTCTGTTTACAAAAACAAAGCCTTTTTTAGCACCGGCGAGCCAATATTCTTCCAAAACATAAGATAATATGCATGAATTTCATTTATGATTGATGCTCATTTGAACACTTATCAGTTTACCATTTGTGAATGTAATTTCACACAACCATGCTATTAATGAGAATATCATAGCTAGTTAGACCTTCAAATATATGGTATACCAAGCAAAGAAAATAACCTAGATGCTAACACGTGCTTTAATGGGAAACCAAGTAATATAGAAGCCCGAAAAGCTACAAATGAAGTTCTTGCAACTCATAGCAAGCACCGAGCAACCAATACAAGGGAAAAGCTAACTTTACACTTGGGACCCACCTTTTCTTTATGGACTTTTATGCATTAAGCCCTCACATCATACAAGCTTAACATGCAAGCCTCTCTTGATTTTGCATTAAAGACCCTCCACTCTATGAGTATTTTCATATCAAAATTAATTAGCAAAAATTAATACTACTTACTAATCATTCAAAATTTAAATTCCTACGCATCAAACGTGAGGTGGTCTTTACAAAGGTATTACATCCTCCGTCAGTAGGCTTACTCAATACCTAGTACCCTCACCACATGCAAGAGCGCTTTACGGAACCTATATCTTGAAAGAACTATGGGAATAAGTATGCATTTGGGACTCGCTCTTCTTAGCACGATCTCTGAGTACTCACAATTCTCTCTATTGAAGTAGATCTATACACGGGAAGGTGTTCTCTTCTTCCTCTGGTGGATCGTATTGGATATCCGGGTTGTCGCAACGTAGAAATCCAATACAATAGAATAACATTAAATAATCTCAAAGAAAAGCAACTAATTAACCATAGAGATTCAATGTCATAAACAAATATTAACCCAAGGGTACATCATGCCTAAATACCTAGACATTTCGATATAGCCCTAGACAAAGCTTATTCACTCCACATGCCATGTTCTAAAGTCTTAACAAGACAAGCATGCTCTCAATGGGCTCTAGAAGGTCCTTGCGGCCTTAAAAAAAAAACTATTACCCCGTATTAGATTAACGGTGGACAAATACAAAAAACGCTAATCTCTTTTTTTATTCGGTAGGGCATCTCTTGGATCCCACTTTCCCATACTAAAGATCAAGGTAGAGTGTAGTTCCTCCCTTTGCAAAAAGAATCCATGCTGATTAGGCACCCGAACCCTTAGCTACTTGGGTGGTTACAACTTTACCCATGGGTGTTCATGCTAAGTAATGACTTTTCGAATTGAGGACCACTCTGATTAGGAGCCGGGACCCCAACCTACTTGTCTCCAAAAGCATCGGAACACTGTCTTTATTAATTGAGAACTATTGTGCAAAACTATTTTATTTTCATTGTACTTGTCCACTGTGTATATTATGAGGGGCTAATAAATTTGAACTAATGCCACGAAATTTCTTGGAGCCATTGAAAGCAATACTTAGCTATTAAAGTCAAAAGAACATGGCAATGGGTTATCTATTGTCTTTCACAATCATAATTGTCACAAAAATATCTCTACATGCCCATGGTGTTTCAATCGAGCATTTCAAATCACAAATGGTGTGCTTAGAGAAGGACTTCATGTCAAATTTATCTATCGCCTGTTGTCATGTGTATCCAAATATAATTATCACAAAAATATTTACAATAAATAATCATGATGGGTACCTATCTCCACACTTAAAAGTTTGCAATACAACTCCCTAAGAGGAGCTAGGTAGTAACCCACCCCCCACTCTAGAAGTTCGTGATTGTCCTTAATGCACTAAAAATTAAATTCAGTAAGGAATTAGTGGAAAAAGACGAACGAGACTCCCTAATAGTCAGCAATGTTGTTTTGTGGGAGTGGAGGATTGCTTGATTTCTCGAGGGTCGTGGAATCCCTTGTTGACTCTCGAACATAGAGAGAAGAATCAAACCTAATAGTATGCAAAACAGAAAATCCACATAACGTAAAGCAAAACATTGTGGTAGTAGGGCTATGCCCTTGCTCGCTGTCATAATCGCTAAGGTAAATAATAACAAGTGAAAGTAATAAAGTTCCGTATGAAGATAGATGCAATAGAAAAGTAATGCGTCAAGTGTCCCGGCTACTGCTCGCCGCCCACGGGTCGGAGGTGGAGGAGGTGCAAATGCGGCGTGTCCACCTGAGCAAAGAGCGCAGAGCTCAGCAATCGCCTCCCGAGCCGTCTGCCCGCCCGCTTAGGATCACGTGGTCCTGGACAGCTCTCATCTCGGCCATCCGCTCCCTCCAACCTCGTGATAACGGGCTCTCGGGCGCCGAGGGTCCACCGGTGCCGGGTAGCTGCTACCAGGGGTCGGCGCGATCTGCATCATCGGAAGTCGATCCCCCTCCTCCCAATCCATCATTCAAGCCCGCCAACCAAAGTGTAAGGCCCGCCGCTCGCGCACTTTCCAATCTCAGGCGAGGAGCGCCATGTCCAAGTGGGAGACCAACCTGTGTGCCGCCCTCCAACTCCGCCTCGAGACCCCATGCCCATGATGAGTCGTGGTGGATGTAGGGCCCGCATGGATGTCGGTGAGTCGGGTGTTCCGCCCGACGCCAAATAACTGCAAGCACGCATTACCCCAAATGGATCGAACTCGCCGATGAGGTCAGAGAGAAATAAGGCGACAAGGACTATGACGACTCCGCACTATCACTCTGAAACGGGTGCGATGGTGCGGTGATGAGGGCATGGGTAATAACTGCAAATCGGATCCGCCATGAAAGATGCCTTTGTGGTTGCCGCGCTCGCCTAGTCAATCCGTAAGCTTCGCTGAGGAGATGGTGCGCTCGGGAAGGCGTGAGCTCGTGTACTCTCGCGGTGAAGGTGTAGTCACGGTCATAAAGCCCTCCCATGTATAGTGCGAAACCGGTGTAGCTCTATCGCCCTCCGGCCGCCCAAAAGTCGAAAGGTAATATGGCGGTGCCGCTCGCTTCCCCACCGCACTCATGCCCCGCCCTCAAAAGAACTCCCAAGACCTCCAATGCTGCGGGCGGAACACTTCATGGTTTAGAGAGAAAATCCCGCCCCAACCGCCAAATGATGTCATCTCTCTCCTGGACTTCGGGGCGATGTTGGAGTTGGATGAGGGTATTCCAAATGATAATGCTGGTTCGGACAGCGCGAGAGGAGAGGCGACATGTCGAAGTCTCCGCGGACCTCGCCTCTGAAGCGCGGTCTGGGTGGATTTACTTGATCTCGGCCTCCGTCCGCAGCTTTTGATCTGTAATCTTCCCCTGCATACCCGAAACTAGGGATAATCAAGCCTCACTGGAGGAAGGGTAGACGCCAAGGCCGTAAGAGGAGGTGTAGGGTGCTGCTAGGCACGCAGAGGGGAAGGTGAGGAAGAGAGGGGTGAAAAGGGGGCTTTTAAAGCACCCCACTCGTGCCTCCCATTTAATCTATACTGACTCCTATAATGGATTCCATACGGGTCAGAGTATATCCCCTGCCTTTAGGCATATTTGGACTGATCTCACCGTATGGAGACCTCAGATACACGGGCGTAGGCTTATACAGCCCTCCCTGTGGTTCATTTACACCGCTCTTCGCACGGCCCGATAATAAGCAAGATATTACCCCCTAATTGACAACATCCAAAGATAAGAATGGAGAAAATTGGATAACAACGCCTACTTCAACTTGTTTCAAGCATCACTAGCTAATCAAAAGAAACGAAAATTGCCAAAACCAAGAAAGAAAGTTCTAAAACTTGGGTTGCCTCCCAAGAAGCTTTGTTTAACGCCACTAGCTTGACGCATCTCCAATTTACCTTATGGGGCTCAAATACCTTAAAGCTTCCATCATTCCTTCCCTTGAAGCATGCCCCAACAAACACTCTTCCAAACGCCAAGCATAAATAGAGAGGAATCCTTTACTTTCATACCTGTGTGCTCATTGGGGAAGTGGAGGAGAAGGATGTGGCGGTTACCCCGTGTTGTTGCACCTTCCTCCAAAGATTCTTCATGGCCTGAATGGGCCTCCTTCTCTTCTTGGTCTTCTACTTTGGCCCAAATTCCCCTTACTTGACATAGTCAATTCCCCTGGACCTCTTCGTGATGTCCTCGCTTCATTCAACTCATCGCTACCGGTCTATCATTAGGAGATCTTCCATACAAGCAGAGGTAAGTGTGATCGATGTCTTCCATAATCAGAGGGATGTATCGCCTTGGGCCACGGTATGCTTCTATTGCTTCGGTATTTGGAAGGTCACCTCTTGATCCCCCACTCCTCAATGCTAGCTTCCCTTGGGCATGATCTTCAAGTGCTTGGTGGGTAGCGAGAATGGGCTTCAAGGATGATGGGTACATCCACATTATCATCAACGCCAAAAAGAACAAAGTCCGGCCGGGAACACAAACTCATTAATCTTGATAAGCACATCTTCGCCAAGCCCTTGGGCCTCTTCACGCATCGGGTTCCGCCAGCTTGAATTGTCATCCCCGTGGGCTTTGGATCATCAAGCCCCGGGCCATGTATAAGTTTATAGGGCATCACATTAATACTTGCTCCTCGAATCCGCCTAATGCTTTGGTAATCCCTCTCCAAAAGTACATGGGACAACAAAGCTACCGGGTCCTTGAGTTTCTTGGGCAAATCATGTTGCAAAACGGCCGAAAGCATTGAGCATTGAGAGTGACTTCAAGACCCACTTCTTCCAACTTCTTCCTATTAGATAGGAGGTCCTTCATAAATTTTGCATATTTCTAGGCATTTGTGCTAGGACATCCACCAAGGGCAAATTAATTTGTAGTTGCTTCATCATGCTTGTGAACTTTGCAAATTGGGTATCCTCCCTTATCTTTTCTCAATCTTTGCCGGTAAGGGACCTTTGGATGATATGGAGGAATGAGTGTGGCTTCTTCTTTGCTCCCTTCCTTTCCTTGGAAGTGGAAAAGTGCGGGTGCAGTGCATCCTTTCCACTTGAATTCTTCCTTTGTTGCTCTCCAATCGGGATTCAATCTCCTTACCACTCCTCAAAGTAATTGCCTTACATTGCTCACGTGGATTTGTCTCCCCGTGTTGCTAGGGCAAGCTTCCCTCGCTGCCTCCCAAAGCTGCCTTGGCCATTTGACCCATTTGGTTCTCCAAGCTCGCATACAAGAACTGGAGACTTCGGATAGCCGTTTGATTTTCTAGCACCATCTTCAACACCATCTCATCTAAGCTTAATTTTCTCTCTTGTGGCTTCGGAGGATGTTGGAAGCCAGGGGGATATTGCCCTCCACTAGGATTCCCATATGCCAACCCGGGGTGGTTCCACTTGGGTGCATAGGCTCTGTATTGGCCCCCCGATTGCCCTTGGTTGTTGTTCAAGTACTGCACTTGCTCCATGGTGAGGTTCTCCATGCTCATAATTGGGCAACTTGTTGTGTTATGCCCTCCACCACAAGTGTTACAAGATGATACCGAGATGAACTTGAGGGGCTACCGTGGTCAATGCCTCAATCTTCCTCTTGTCAAAGTGTCCAACTTTTCCGCGAGAGCCAAATCAATTGCATTAGGTTCGCTCACTTGAGCCTACCAATTTGACTTGCTTTCCCTCGAGTAGACCAACGGGCTTCATTGCTAGCCATATCTTCAAAAATTTTTCTGCATCATCGGGTATTTATTCCCAAGAGAGCCCTCCTGCGGCACGCATCAACCAAATGTCGGGTTGCATCATCCAACCCATGGTAGAAGGTCCTGACCTTAGCACAATCGCTCCATCCCATGTTGAGGGCAACGCCGAGTAAGTCCTTGTATCTCTCTATAGGCTTCATATAGAATGATTCATTGGGTCCTTGCTTGAAAAGAAGAAATATCCAATCGCTTTCGGCTTTACTAGGTGTGGGAAGTACCGCCAAGGAACTTGTCGAGCATTTCGCCCATGTGCTAATGGATCCCGATGGAAGTGAAGTTAACCACCTGTAGGCCCCTTCTCTCAAGCTAAAGGGGAACAATCTCAATCTAATGGCGCCATCGGATGCCCCATTGATTTTGAACATGTTGCAAATCTGAAACAAACTTGGCAATATGTGCGGAGGGTCTTCATCCGCCTTCCATCAAACCTGGCTGTATTTTGGATCATAGTCATAGTAATCGGGCTTGATCTCGGTTGTTCATGTTCACATTAGGGGTGCACGCTAAATTCTTCCCCGTATAGTGAGACCTCTCATATTCGATAGTGTAAGCCGCCTCCCGCCATGATAGGGATTTCTAACCTCCAAACTACCTTCGGTGGGTATGAAGTTCTCCTCACCTCAAGAGGGTCCGGATTTAATTCCCTCCACTCTCTCAACCTTCTATGGAATGTTCGGATCAATTTCACCGTCGGCTTTGACAAGACCCCTTAGGGTTCTTTTCGGTCATACATCAACACCTCGCAATGAAGAATTGAGGAAAATTAGCAATCACGAGAGAATTAAACTGAAATTACAACTAAAATGCTAAGAGACACCGCAGGCAAACCAAACAATTATTAAAACAAAGTAAAACTGAAAGTAAACGACTAGATTAATAAACTCCTAGTTTTCCTAGTAATCCTAAATCTCCCCTACACGGCGCCAAAACTTGATGCTCTCTAACCGCAAGTGTATGGCCTAATCAAGTAGTAAAGTGGACTATTGAAAAAGTCGGTATCGAATCCTCGTGGAGAAAGAAAATACTAGTACTAATTAATTGTCTATTATCTAGTCAATCAATCTCGCTGATGATACTCAATTTAACTCTAAGGCTAATACAAAGAAATTAACAAAATGCAATTAATCTTGGAGATGTCAATTGAAGGGGATACTTGGGTGATTGAATCCCCTTTGGGTTTCTTAGATGTGGATAATGCTCTATCAATCTTGAAGTGAATCATTGGCCAAAGGTTCCAATACCATGATTTCATCCCCTCGCCGAGGTGATTACTCAACCTAGTACCCTCACTAGTTAAGTTCTAGGGAACCTATATCTTGGAAGGACTAAGGGAATAAGACATTTAAAGGGAGTAGCTCCTTAGTACCCGGCTCCCAGCTGTAATTCTAGTCCTCTATTGAAGTTTGTCTCACACGGGAGTAGCCAGCTTTCCCCACATGGACTAGAGAAACCCTCCTGCCTCGCAACGAGAGGTTAATGCTTCTCACTATACAATACATTCACAGGACCATGATGCATTCAACCAATCAATCAAATATAGAAGAGACAATATCAATTAACCATAACCCAAAGGTTCATCAACACCCAAGTATCAAAGTTTAGCTCTCCATCAATGGAGAGTTACAATCAATGTTAAAGAAGAAATCAAACACAAGAGTCAAGTGAAGCAAACCCTTGATGATGACCGCTTGATTTCCTTTTTTCTTTAGCCCTTACTTCTTCTCTCTAGCCCTCTTGAGCCTTCTCTTCTTCAATCTCCTCCAAGATGGTGGAGAAGATGATGATGGCTTCTCCCTCCTTGAAGCTTTGGCTCTAATCTCCTCCAAGATGCCCCAAAACCCCTTTTACATCTCTATTTATATCCCCTCTAGGGTTTTGGGTGTATTTCCCACTTTGCCCTCGTTCTACCGAAATCGTACCGAAATTGCAGCTTTATATATATACGACCAAGATGTATTTCATACGACCTCAGATATCCCTTTTTATACCTAATTCACCATACGGGTGTTGTACGGAGTCAGATATCTCTCAGTCCTCGTACGGGTCCCGCCGCTCGTGAGTCCTAGGAGTCTCCTGTGTCCATAATGGTCCGTATGAGACTGTGCATGGACCTTCTTCCACTCCGCTTACATTTTGGCCCGCGCTTTCGAAAACTCTTCCTTTCTCTTGTGATTGTCGTCACTGCCCGCTTACAAAAACAAAGCCTTTTTGAGCACCGGCGGGCCAATATTCTTCCAAAACATAAGATAATATGCATGAATTTCATGTATGATTGATGCTCATTTGAACACTTATCAGTTTACCATTTGTGAATGTAATTTCACACAACCATGCTATTAATGAGAATATCATAGCTAGTTAGACCTTCAAATATATGGTATACCAAGCAAAGAAAATAACCTAGATGCTAACACGTGCTTTAATGGGAAACCAAGTAATATAGAAGCCCTGAAAAAGCTACAAATGAAGTTCTTGCAACTCATAGCACTGAGCAACCAATACAAGGAAAAGCTAACTTTACACTTGGGACCCACCTTTTCTTTATGGACTTTTATGCATTAAGCCCTCACATCATACAAGCTTAACATGCAAGCCCTTCGATTTTGCATTAAAGACCCTCCACTCTATGGTATTTTCATATCAAAATTAATTAGCAAAAATTAATACTAATTAATCATTCAAAAATTTAAATTCCTACAGTACCAAACAGAGGTGGTCTTTACAGTGTATTACATCCCTCTGTCGAGGCGACTAATACCTAGTACCCTCACCACATGCAAGAGCGTTTTACGGAACCTATATCTTGAAAGAACTATGGGAATAAGGCGTACTAAGGACTCGTTCTTCTTAGTACCTGATCTCTCGGAGTACTCACAATTCTCTCTATTGAAGTAGATCTATACACGGGAAGGTGTTCTCTTCTTCCCCTGGTGGATCGTATTGGATATCCGGGTTGTCGCAACGTAGAAATCCAATACAATAGAATAACATTAAATAATCTCAAAGAAAAGCAACTAATTAACCATAGAGATTCAATGTCATAAACAAATATTAACCCAAGGGTACATCATGCCTAAATACCTAGAAAGTTAGTTCCCCATGAGTGGGGAACACAAATCCAGCACAAATAGATGAGAAAACTTTGACATAATCATAAACAAACTTCCCTCCGATGTTCCTTCTACTGTTGGTGGTGTGTATGGATCCTCAATCGATCTCCCTTCAAGTCTTGCCGTCAAGAGAGTGCTCTAAGTGATGGTTGATATAATATGAGATAGGAGCTCCCTTTTCCAAACCCTAATTGTGCTCTTTATAGGGTTCCATCCTTTTAGAAAACATCCTATGCATTTTGGGTCCACGTAAGGTCCTCTTGCATAAAAATCAGACATGGAACCACCGACATACGGGCATATACGGGTGTATGACACGCCCATATGGTTGTCTGGAGACAAATAGTCCGAACCCTGGTCTCCGACTGGGAGGCATATGAGGCCCTTATGGGCGCATACACGCCTATATGGTCTTTTAAATGTGTTAGACAACTGAAGTACCATTGGCTTAAGAAGCTTGGAGGGGACTGTATGAGAGCATACTCGCCCGTATGCCCCCTCCCCCTTAGAGAATCTAGTACTGGGCCTCAGTGGAACATACGTGCGCATGCTTATTTTTCGCAGGCCCGTTTACTCCTCTAGCATTCTGATTTTGTCTTGGTTGATGCTAGGGTGTTTCCTCATGCTATCTAGGGCCTTCTCGAGTCTTTTTTAGTTCCCAACATTGGGAGTTTTACTATGAAACACCCTCAAAAGTTCCTTTTGCTCTTGGAATACCATCAATATGGCATGTTAATCAAAATTACCACAAATTAAGTACTATTGGGCTATTTCTTCACCGAAAAACATGCAAAGTGTACATGAAATTAATATAAAATTATGATCATCAGTTAAACACTTATCACCTATATGAATGTTGCGAAGTTCCCAAGAGCCTGCGGCTCCTTGCGATTTTATCTGATAAATTATGTCGCAACACCCAAGAGAACATCGCGAAGTGTTGAAACTCCTGAGAATCTGGGCGAGTCTTCTGATTTATCTCGCCATAACATCTATGAATTACGTAGTGACATTAGCACTTGGTTTCTATTCAGGTGTCTTGCTCTCTATTTTGCACTAACTCCGCAGGCCTCTATAGACATAAAACAAATACAAAATGAGGATAAATCAAGTTGAGCAACGAAGGAAACCAATTGATACATTTTCGAACCAAAAGCAAACAATCCTTACTCTAATCCAAACAATTTGATTAGAAACATGGAATAAAAGCCTACTAAATTAGCTCTCTTTCGAGAGCTAACAAAGGAGAGCTTTTCTCCAAGCTTTGACACATATTTCACCCTCACCAACAATTCCTCAGCTACAACTGTCCACAACCTTCTCCTTTCCACTGTTAGTCTAGCATTGTGTCCAGTCCGTGCACCCATGTACTAAGGAATGGGGGCTGTGAGGTATAGCATACTTGTAGGGTAGAGAGGGATGGCTTCTCACTAACAAGTATGGCACACAGCCAGACAAATATAGTAAGAGGAAGGATATGTCATAAATTATAAACCCTCTTCAATGGTGGTCATCATGAAGCCCTTTATGTAAATTTAGAGTTGATGGCTTTAGTTTAGGCTGATCCAGTAGTTCAATAACGCTAGCTGCAACTTACAAGTCCACCCTAACTATAACCCATTATTTTAGATGGCTTCTAATGTACTTCGGGCTTATGGGTAGAGTTAAAGCTTTTAACTTCCCTACAAATCTAACTGCATGTTTGTTATTTCATGTAACCTTATGTCATTAACAGTTTAGTCCCTCCTTTAGAGTCTTTTACATGAAGGCCTAAAATACTAAAATACTTTCCTTTCATACCAGAGTAGTAATGAATTATACAAATGGAATTTAAAAGTTTAAATTTCTTACCGTATTGTCAGGGGTGGTCTTTGCAATATTTGAAGCAGTGAAGCTTTACATAAGAGCGATGAATACTCAATCAGCTAAGAAGAGTAATGCATAGATAAAGAATGAGCAATTTATGATGGGTGGAGGAGGTTGTTAGGAAAGGAAGCAATGCAAATAGGATCCACTTGCGAAGTAACAACAGCAACAACCCAATCCTTTCCTTCTAATACAATTCAACAACGGAGAAAAAGAAATAAACACAACAAATAGAGCAAAAGACACCAAGATTTTTAATGTGGAAACCCTCTGGGAAAAACCACGGTACCAAGTCAAGAAAACCACACCATTATTACAAATTAATTCTTGTAGAAATATTCTCCTAGATGCACTAGGGATAACCACAAATGCATAACACAAACAGCAATTAGTGCTCAGAGTAGCCACACAAGATGGAGACTTTATTTTACTAAATTAAAACACTTTTAGCCAAGAACAACATACTGAAAAAATAACAAAAATGAACTTCATTTTGAGGTCCAAACATCTGGTCATAGACAGAAGAACTTTTCTCCTTCTCCAGCCATGGTCGCCGCTCTATCCCTTATATTTTGTGTCTCCTGTAAGAATTTAAAAACCATCTCAATCCTTTTTCACAGAAACATTGAGAAAACCTAATTAAAGGACTCACGTGCAAGGCACATGGACATATTTTCACTATGAGCCCACTTAAAGGGAACCCATGTGACAATCTCCCCTCCATCTTAAGTGGAATGGATTTCAACCAAGCTTGCTTCCTTCCTGCAGAAAACCAACTTCTTTGTAGGCAGGGTCTTCGTCATCATATCTGAACCATTAGCTTCGGTATAGATCTTCTCAAGTGAAAACTTGTTCATCTCTAGGGTTTCTCTTATCTATTGGTACCGCACATCAATATGTTTTGATCTTGAATGAAAGGTCGAATGCTTGTTGAGATGGATTACAGTCTGGCTGTCGTAATACAACAAATACTTCTCTTGTTGAAAACCCAACTCTTGCAGGAACCTTTGCATCCACAAGAGTTCCTTTGCAGCTTCTGTAATGGCAATAAATTCTTCCTCTATGGAAGACAAAGCAGTATATTTCTGTAACTTGGATTGCCATGATACTTCTCCCCCTGCAAAAGTCATCATATATCCAAAAGTCAACTTCTTAGAATCAATATCACCTGCATTATTTGCATCTGTGTAACCGTACAAGATAGGTTTACTATGAAGAAGTACAAACATACTCTAGAAGTTCCTCTGAGATATAAAAGTATCCACTTCAATGCTTCCCAATGAGTTCTAATAATGACTAACAACACCAACAGTATGAGCAATATCTAGTATTGTTCTTATCATCACATACATTAAACTACCAACAACAGAAGCATAAGGAATAGTCCTCATCTCTTCCTTTTCTTTCTCACTTGTATGGCAAAGCTTTGAAGTCAATTTAAAGTGACCTGCAAGTAGAGTTTTGACAGGTTTACAATTGCCTATGTTAAACCTTTCTAATACCTTTTCAATATAGCTTTCCTGTGATAACCACAACTTGCCACTCTTCCTGTTCTAAGAAATTCTCGTACCAAGGATCTGTTTTACAGGACCCAAATCTTTTATGGAAAAGGATTTGAACAATTCACCTTTGAGATCCTGGATTTTCTTGGTATCATGCCCAATAATTAACATGACGTCCACATAGAGCAAGAGAAAATGAAATCATTATTAGAAAAGTTCTTGATAAACACACAGTCATCACAAGTATTCTTACCATACTTGTGGTCCATCATGAAAGAGTCGAATTTTATATACTATTGTCTCCGTGCTAATTGGCTTGGACCCTACAACCTCTTTATCAACTTGCAAACTAGGTGCTCTTTTCCTTTAACCATAAAAACCTTCAGGCTGTAACATGCAAACACATCTTCCTTCAAATCACCGTGGAGAAATGTTGTCTTCACATCAAGCTGGTCAATCTCCATATTTAATGTAGCAGCCAAGCCAAGCACAACTCTAATAGAAGACATATTGACCACAGGTGAAAATATTTCTTCATAGTCAATACCCTTCGTCTGATCGAAACCTTTCACAACCAATCCCGCCTTGTACCTTGGTTGTGAACTGTTCTCCTCAGACTTCAACTTGAACACCCATTTGTTCTTGAGTGCTTTCTTGCCCTTGGGCAACTCCACCAAATCAAATGTGTGATTCTCGTACAAGAATTTTATTTCTTCTTGCATGGCTCTCCACCACTTATCCTTGTCTTTGCACAACATTGCTTCCTCATAACTTCATGGCTCTCCTCTATCAATGAGCATCACATACTCATAAGGAGGGTAACTTTGGGAAGGGCCACACTCTTTAGTAGATCTTCTTAAATTAAGCTCCGTAGATGATTCAAATGGAACTAATTCAGCTTGTTCCTCAATCTGTGGAGTGGAATCATCAGTCTGTGGGGTGGTATCATCAACTAAGTTCTCACCATCTTGTGCATCTCTTTCATTATCAATGATTGTAGTAGAAGGGTCTTGCTCTAAATTAGTGTACCTTCTAATGACTGGATTAAGCTTTTGAACTTTCTCACAATCTTCAATGGTGTGATCTTCAAAAAATAACATCTCGGCTTCTAACAACTTTCTTTTCCATCGGATCACATAATCTGTAGCCAAATTCTTCATGACCATAGCCAATAAAAATGCACTCCTTGGACTTTCCATCAAGCTTGGATCTATCATCTCTTGAAATATGAACAAATGTCCTGCAACCAAACACTCTCAAATGATTATATAAGACATTTTTACCTTTCCACACTCTTTCAAGGAACATCGCCTTCAAGAGGAATTGAAGGAGAAAGGTTGATCATATCCACTGCAGTTCTCATTGCTTCACCCCAGAATTCTTTAGATAACTTCGCATGAGAGAGCATACATCAAATTCTTTCATTAATAATTTGATTCATTCTTTCTACAACTCCATTATGTTATGGTGTCTTCGGGACTGTCTTCTCAAGCCTAATGCCACAGTCCCTGCAGTATTTCTCACATGGACCCCTATACTCACCACCAGTATCCGACCTAACATATTTTAGCTTTCTGCCAGTCTCTCTTTCCACAGTTGTATGAAAAAACTTGAAAACATCAAGTACTTGGTCTTTAGATTTCAGACCAAAACACCACACTTTCCTAGAGTGATCATCAATAAAAGTAACAAAATTTAATGCACCACCAAGCGATCTAGAACCCATAGTGCAAACATCATTATGAACCAAATCTAAAACATGTGACCTCCTGCGGGGAGGGGATATATGGAATGCAACCCACCAATTAGGCTATAATAGCCCTAAACATCCAACATCTTCATTGAAATCAAATTATGACGCATATCTGAAATATACCTAACATTCTTTAAGTGTAACTTATATCCCAGGTTAGTTTCAATGAAAATGTCACTAATGGCAATAACTTTGCTTATCCCTGAGTTTGCCATCTTTACTGTACTAAGATCATCTATGGTATAAGTACTAAAGCATTCATAGTGAGGTGTAATATGATAGGAGATAGCAGAATCAATAATCGAATTGGTGGTATTCTCATATGTGAGATTAACACAGTCTACATCACAAACAACCTCAACATCTCCATCAGTAACAACTACAACACTACCCTTGCCTTCATCCTTGTTCTCGTCTCTTTGCTTTGACTTGTCTTTCTTTAGTAACCTACAATACCTTTTGATATGCCCCTTCTTATGACAATAGTGGCACTCAAAAACTTTCCTTGGTTTTGACTTCCCCCGTGAATTACTTCTCTCATGCTTCTGAAAATCTCTATGGGAGTATCTATTTTGGCTTCTCCCCCGTGACTCCACAACCATGGTTTCCGAATGAGAGGATTTGCCTGTAATATTATACTCTTTCTTTCTAGTTTCTTCATTTAACAAGCTATCTTTCATAGCATAGAAAGTCAACTTTCCTTTTTGTGCAGAGTTACTCAAGGATACGGCCAATGTCTCCCAACTGTCGGGCAGAGAACTGAGTAACAACAAGGAAGGCAGCTCATCATCAAGCTTGATTTCCATGGTGTTCCACTTATTCACAATATCCTAAAAACTGCTCATGTGTTCTGCAACTGAGAAGCCACCCTGTATTTCATATTTACCAGCTTCCAAATTAAGAAGGCTTTATTTTGTGCATTCTTGTACTCAAACATATCACCGAGCTTCTTCCACAAACTGTGCACATTGGTCTCACTAGAAACATGATGGTAGATATTCTGATCTATCCACTACCGTATCATCCCAATGGTTTTCCTGTTCAACTTCTTCCATTCTTCTTCTGTTTTGTTTTCTAGCTTGCTACCATCACCCTCAATTGGGTCATATAAATATTTGCAAAATAACATATCTTCCATGTAGGACTTCCAAATAGAATAATTTGTGGAATTCAACTTTATCATTGTACCCGCAGAGTCATCCATTTTAAAATTGCACAAAAAGAAATTCCAACCTTGTTTTGATACCAGTTGTTAGGAAATAAGGCAATGCAAATAGGATCCACCTGTGAAGTTACAACAGCAATAGACCAATCCTTTCCTAATAATGCAATTCAACAATGGAGACAAAGAAATCAACATAGAAAACAGAGCAGGAGATATCAAAATTTTTAACGTGGAAAATCCTCAGGGAAAAACCACGGGACCAAGTCGAGAATACCACCCCCACTATTATAGATTAATTATGGTACAAATATCCTCCTAGATGCACTAGGGATAACCACAAATGAAGAACAAAACCAGAAATTAGTACTCAGAGCAGCCACACAAGATGGATACTTTGTAAACAAAGTTTACCAAATTAAAACTCTTTATGCCATGAGGAACAACATACTGAAAAATAGCAAATATGAACTTCAATTTGAGGTCCAAACATCTGGTCAAAGACTGAAGAACTCCTCTCTTTCTCCATCCGTGGTTGCCGCTCTATCCCTTCTGTTTTGTGTACTCTCCTGTAAGAATTGAAAAACCATCTCAATCTTTTTTCACAGCAACATTGGGAAAACCTAATTAAAGGATTCACGTGCAAGGCACGTGGACATATTGTCACTACGAGCCCACTTAAGAGGGAACCCACGTGACAGAGGTGAAGGGGCATCCGAGTTCACTGCTCACTTAGGAGGCCACTGGCCCAACACCCAAGTCGCGCGTGTGGTTCTAAAGCATCGTCCATTAAGGGAAAGGGAATGGTATAAAGGAATTTCCAGTATGCAATATTATCCTATAATGAAAAAGTAATTTTTAACAAACACGCAATATCATAAATGTAACATCTCATTAACTCCGTTAGTGGCAAAGCATTATTTCAAAAATTTAAGAATATGAAAAATATAAGGGATTTTTTTTTTGGTACAAAAAGAACTAGAGACTTAGCTAATCAAAATAAACAGTGCTGTGGACATAACCTAATACAAATAACTGGAGCTTTTAATTTTCACCATGTAGCCACTCCGGCAGCACAGTTTCCTTAGTGAAAATGAAGTCCTCCATAACTAAAGTAGAAGGGAATACCGGAGACGGAGATTGATCACCAGAACTGAAGAGAAGAGCGGAGACACAGAATGGGGAGGGTCTGGAGGAGGAAACCGGAGACGGGGAACGATCGACGACCTGTTCCGCCGGGCAAGGTAGAAGCGCCTGTAGCACCGCAGCAGCGTCAGGGAGAGCTGCACCGTGAGGAGAGGGATGGCAGGAAGCAACGGGAGCCAAGACCGGAGACAGAGACAGAGCAAAGCCGGAGCGAATCCTCGTACGTGGAGGTGCTTACCGGAAAGAAGACCCCCCCACAACCAGAGGAACGGCAAGCGGAGGCTACCTCGAAGGAACAACCTTGGGAGGTGGTGAGGCACAAGAAGCAGGGGCGCACACCACCGCTCGGGGAGAGCTCACGACACATCTCCGGCAAGGGCAGCTACCCACGTTCCCGCCACTCACCACCATGAAAGAGGACTTCCAGTGGGGTGATCGAGGTCTGCGGGAGGTGTCGCCGGCCGGGGCACTTCATGAGTGAATGCAGACGGGTGGAGGTCTGTCGCCGTTGCGAGCGGCCGGGACACCGGGAAAAGAGATGCCCGATGCCACCGCTGAAGCTGGGTACTAACCAGCCCCACGGCTGGAGGAAAGCGAAAAAGAATCTGAAAAAACCAAAAGAGGCAGCGCCTCTGAGGGCAACGGACCTCCCCTCTGAGTGCCACAAAGGTGACCGGAGGGGAGGCCCAGGGACTCTGCCACCGGATGACGGGGAATTGAATCACCATGTTTCTCTGTCCGCGGACTCCATCCTGATGGCGGAGAGGGAGTTGCTCCGGCGAAGCTCCGTCGCGTCTGTGGTGAAGACACTACGAGGCCTCGGAGAATCTCGTAAGGTGGTGGAGGCGACGGCATCACTGTTTAACCCTGAACTAAAATGGAGCTCTGAATGTTATGAAGATGACCGGATTCTGATTCACTGTCCGACGGAGAAGATAGCCTGGGAGCTGGAGAAGCGAGGAGAAATAACCTTCTTGGACTTCATAGTCCGTTATCAACCATGGACGATGGACATCGACCATCGGAGAAGGCTGACGGGGAGATCTGGTGGATCGTCGGCAAGGGACTACCCACGTTTGGCCGGAACATAGATACCATTGCAAGGATTCTTAAGCCAATTGGAGACCTAGTTCATCTAGCCGTCCATGGCCCAAACATCGTTGGACACTTCCGGGCGATGACGAGGCTCCGTCGGGGGAGGAAGTTCCCAGCAATCATACACTCCACCCTCTTGCGGCGCAAGTACAAGGTAAGGGTGGAGCTGGAGTCCGGCCAACCACCGCTACCGTGGTGCACGAAGCCGGAGAAAATTGGAAAAGAAACAGGTCACAGCCAAGTTGACGCCTGTGAAGGGCGGCGGAAGGAGGAACCTGTCGGACCGCTGGCACATGCCCAGGAGTCCCTCAATGACGGCACGTGGCGCGAGGAGTACGGGAGCATGGCTGGTCACAGCACCTGCAGCAGAGATGCACACAGTATATGGGTTAAGCATGGTTTTTGCAAACATGCAAAGGAGAAAGAAGGTGTAAAAGCTGACAAAATGGCTGAAAAGTCATCCACAGCTCATACTCAAAAAGGGAAAGGCCACTTGGCGAAGCCTGATTCGCCAACATCCTTGGATGCTTGCACAAATCCAGGTCCGAGGTTGCTTGGGGTATCAGAAACAATGCGCGCGGAGTCCAAAGGCTATGTGGCGAACTCTCAAACAGTCATTTCTCAAATTGCTGAGAAACGCGCTCCTCAACAGCCAAGGGGAAACGCACTTGATCTGATTTCATCCCAACAAAAGGGCAGGTGTGATGCTGTCACATGGAATGAAATAGATAATGTGGTTGTATCTGATTTGAATGAAGAGGATAATGATAAATTAAATCAACCACTTATCACTTACTCCAAATCTGGCAATCTAATACAACCTGAGAATGAAGATGATAGTGATGAGGAATATTTAGACCCAATTCTGGAGAGAGAAATTGAACTCGAATTCGAGACAATGTGGAAATCCCAGTTAGATGGGGAAGATAACAATCACTCAGAAAGCCCAACCAAAATACACATTGACATGGATTCAACCGAAATCATCCCTCCAAAGTCCCTTATTGGCCCACCTAGAGATGACCAAATTTGCACGGCAAGGGACATCATACAAAGCCCAACACATGAGCATGGTGATGGTAGCAAGACTCCTAAGCAAAGAGAAAGCTCAACACCTGCAGCGACACCAGACATACCACCTCAAACCCCTAGCAGGATCAAGGGAAAAGAACCCATAATTATCGGACCTCATCCGGATATTGACTTATCCAACCACACATGGAGACTTATACATGGTTCATGGATCTTCTTGGAAAATACAATACCGGAAGGCCTTGTAGACGGCACTACACTTATAGAACAAGGGCATCTGGGGAATGACATGCAGAAGGGACTCATTAGTATGGAAGAAGAGGATTCCCAACACAAGCATACTACAATGGTGGCACCTCCCAAGGAAGCGATTCGTCGGAGTGGAAGGACCCGAAAACCGATGACGGCAAGACTCGAGAAGGAAGGGTTTATCGCTCCAACCACCTCTAGAAGGAAGGCCCAAGAGAAAGGTAATTATTCTACACCCCTTTCCCCCTCTTTACTAACACTTTGTGAGTAGCAAGATAGGGATCTCCTTGGCAATGCATTGAAGGTAGGAATCGACCTTGGCGCATCGGAAATACAAAAGATTTCATATGTTCAACACATGCGGGAGATGGAGTTGGAGCGAGGAAGGGAGTGGGAGGAAACCAACAGGGTTCCGACCACCCCAATCCAGAATATCCGGGCCCAAGGTTGTTTGTTAATAAAAGTCATCACCTGGAACGTTAGAGGACTGGGAAAAAGAAAAAAACGCTACCTAGTCCGAGACCTTCTTTTCACCCACAAAGCAGATATATGTTGTCTACAAGAAACCAAGCTAGCAAACATAAGTAATAGTATCTGGCGCACCATTGGGGGAAACATGTTCGATAAATTCGTAGATCTCCCCACGAAAAATACTAGAGAAGGCTGTTGCATCGGTTGGAACAGCTCCAAATTCACTCCTCATACAGTATTCCAAGATCAATTCACAGTCACAATAATCCTAACTGACAAGGCCAACCCAGAAATCTCAAGAATGATCACCACGGTATATGTACCATGTAACACAACCCTGAAAATAGCATGCTGGAATGAACTAAAGGAAATACGGAGAAGATGGGAAGGTCCATGGCTAATTTGTGGGGACTTCAACACCACCCGAAGATTGGAAGAGACCAACTCCTCTTCACATGGGACAAGGGAGAGGGAAGACTTCGAGAAGTTGATACAAGATCTTATTCTCGTCGATCCCCCTCTACTGGGAAGAAGATACACGTGGACTAATGGACGTGAATCTCCGACCTTTGCTCGGTTAGATAGATTCTTTCTATCCATGGAATGGATCCTGGAATTCCCACGTATATGGCAATCAGCGCTACCCAGGGTACGGTCGGACCACACCCCATTATGTCTAGATTGCGAGGTACACACTCCCCACCCACCTCCATTCCGATTCAATAGGGAATGGTCTAAGGAAGAGGGCTTCTGGGGGATGGTTAAGTTGAGATGGCAAGGACTCTCGCTAACGGGGGATGGGGCCTACATATTAGCCAAGAAACTAAAAACTACCAAAGACATGCTTATCAGGTGGAAGAAGGAAACACTTAACTAGAAAAGGGAAAGAAAAAGGGATCTTCTTGAAGCCATCCAAACTTTGGACACACTCAAAGAAAACAGAGAACTCTCCAGGGAAGAAATAAATCGGGAAATAGGCCACAAAGAAGAGTATGAAAGGATCATCTCCGAGGAAGAAGCATATTGGCGTCAACGATCTCGGGTAAACTGGTTACAACAAGGAGACCAAAACACAAAATTTTTCCACATCATGGCCAGCCAAAGAAGAAATATAAACAGGATTACCCAGCTCCAGGTGGAAAGCCAAAGTATAACAGACCCAACAAGAATCCTCGAAGCTATTACTACACACTTCACTGCTCTGATTGGGACCGTACGGGAGATGAGGTACAAAACCTCCTGGGATCGCCTGTTCGTGAACAAAACAAGAGTGAACTTGGACAACCTGGAACAACCTTTTCGGGAAGACGAAATCAGATGGGCAGTCAGGGAGTTAGGAGCGGACAAAGCTCCAGGGCCTGATGGATTCCCAATGACCTTCTACCAACAAGGGTGGGATATCATAAAGGAAGACATCTTGAAACTCTTTCATGCCTTCTACCAGGGTACGGCCAATCTCGAACGTCTAAACTGGGCCCACATTCTCCTGATTCCGAAGAATGATTCACCGGAAGCTATTCGAGACTACAGGCCGATCAGTTTGATCAACTGTTCCATAAAAGTTATTTCAAAAGTGCTAGCAAATCGGCTCAAAGGCGTCTTGGGGGACCTGGTGGATGACTCCCAAACTGCATTTATCCAGGGCAGAATGATACATGACAACATAATCGCTGCAAAGGAGCTAATTCATAAGGTTAAAGGGGGTGACGGTATCCTCATCAAGATCGCCTTGGAGAAAGCCTTTGACACAGTAGATTGGGATTACCTTCTGGAAGTTCTCCAAGCCAGAGGGTTTTGATCGAAATGGCTGACATGGATACGATCCCTAGTCACAACATCTAAAGCGAAATTTCTCATTAATGGTGAGCCGGCAGGGTACATATGGAGTAAGAGGGGCCTTAGACAAGGTGATCCTTTGTCCCCACTCCTATTCGTACTAGCCATGGACGTGCTACCCACAATGCTCTCAGAAGCTGTCCCCTCCAATATCTACCGAGGCATCCCAATTGGGACTAACGAGGAGACTATAGTTACGTCACTGCAATATGCAGACGACATCCTTGTCTTCTGCACAGGGGGAATATCGGAGGCTCGACTTCTGAAACTTATCTTCTATCTTTTTGAGGGACTATCGGGCCTGAAAATCAACTATACCAAGAGCGTCATCATCCCGATCAAGGCTTCTGAACAACATCTTCAAGACTTTGCCCAAGCGCTGCATTGTGCAAGAGCCAGCCTGCCAGTTCGATATCTAGGAATACCGCTATCGGGAGGCCGGCCAAGGAAAGAAGACTGGAACATCCTCATTGAGAAGGTCAGATGTAGATTGGGTACTTGGAAAGGAAAGCTATTATCTCTAGGGGGACGTCTCACACTGCTAAACTCTGTCATCTCCACAATTCCAATACACTGGATGTCGGTTTACTGACTCCCAGAATGGGTCATCCAAAAAATTGATGCAATCAGAAAAGAATTCCTATGGAGGGGTGTGGACAAAGAAACAAGGAGTTACCACCTTGTCAAATGGGACAGACTATGTAGACCTAAAGATAATGGCGGATGGGGCATTTTGAATCTTAGAACTTTTAACGGAGCCCTACTTGGGAAATGGTGGTGGCGGATCCTTACGGGCAGAGCGGGGATTTGCCAGAAGATTTTTCAAGATGTCTATTCCAGAAGAGGATACATCGACCCTCACAAACCAACGCCGAGTAGAGCCTCCCCTTTTTGGAAAGGCATTTGTCGGGAAGCCCTGCCGACTTTGGTAAACATACGGGTCAACCTAGGATTGGGTCAAAACACTAACCTCTAGATGGACAACTAGTGGAAGGGATGCTCATTATGCAATATATACCCAGGCTTATATGAACTATCCATAAAGCCTCGTTTAACCATCCAGGATGCAAGAAGTGAACTTCTGAGGGGTAAGCCAATCCTAAAGGTGGGACCCCTGAACAACGCGGAACAAAGGGATTTGGAACTTATACTTCAGGAAATTTTGCACCCAAACCCATCCGCCTTAGACACAAGGGAGTGGAAACTCACAACAAACAGAACCTTCACGGTGAAATCCCTGTATCAATTTAGAATCAATGGAGGACTTCGGAGCGACCTAAACAGTTCCTTCTGGAAGCAGCCATGCCCCCTCAAGATCAAACTCTTCGCATGGTTGGCAAAGAAAGACCGTCTTCTCACATTAGATAACCTGCACAAACGGAATTGGAGAGGGGACCACACCAGATGCTACTTATGTGATACGTAGGACGAATCCGTAACACACCTGCTGCTCTCATGTCCTCTTGCAGCGCAAATATGGAATCACTTTGGGAACCTATTTGGGATACGAACAAACGTAGTGGAGACGCAAGCTTTATGGGGATCCTTGGCGACCTTCCCAAGGGTGGACAGTACCCTCCGAGAAGGTTGGGATCTGGTCGTGATGGCAGTCACCTGGAGTATTTGGGGCGAAAGAAATAGACGATGTTTCCAAGACAAACAACGCGTTTGTTTAAGAATTATTCGTGATATTACTTACCTCATTATTTCTTGGTTGAATGCAGCTCCACCGGCTAAGCGGCTCAAAATGGAGACAGCAGGGAACCTGGTCAAGCGTAGTCTTGAATTCACCTCAAACACGCCAGGACTTAATGCTGAGGGTGGAGATGCGTTTGAGGACGATCCATCACCCATCGGGGGCACGCCACGAGAAGACACACTGTAACGGAAGACAAGAGGAGGCAACACCTCATGCAGGAAAGAGAGCAACCTATGATGTATTTTATTTATTTCCCAATGCATGAGCACTGTACTGAACTCCTTTAAACTTATCTAATGAATAAAATGTGGTTTATCCACTTTATCAAAAAAAAAAGAAAATGAAGTCCTCCTTCTCCAACCTTGCCTTCTTAGCCAAAATGTTTGCGCATTGATTGAATTCTCTTGAGATCAACCGAACATTGCATTTATTTCATTCTCCCAATCATCATTTTGCATTTCCTCATCGTGTCTCTGCTTGTCCCATAGGGGTCTTCATTTGATCTTGTAATCCATCTAGGGACAAATTGATTATCGGTGTTAATTTGCCCTTCATCAGAACCCAATTTTTCGATCATCTTTAATCCTAACTTGAGTACCTTGACCTCTCCTTCATAAGCTAAAAGATGCTTTGCAGCACTTGGCTCCTGCAATGCACAATGATCCATTGTTAGTCAAAATTATGAAACCTATGACAGCTGTAGACTCACCTTCCTTCCATGCAGCATCCACAAACAAGTGATGCTTGAAGTTTTCCATGTTCCACCCTCTTACAGATATATCTTCTAATTCATTAAATATAAGGGGCTTTTTGTGGAAATGCCAATTTATCAGGTATCATCTGTTATTCTCCCCAGAACAAAATCTACATCACTTCTATATCCGTCCAACAAAACATAAATCCTCATCCTTTGTAATTCTCCCTCCCGGTCCTGGGCATATATCTTTGTTTTGTAATTCTCCGGCTCTGCACATCCCATTGAATAGATGGACGATTATATATAAACCTTCAAAACTCCCTTTAAGAGATATATATTTACATTTAATCATCATAAACGAAATAATTAGCAAGCTCCAAAGTCAATCAAGAAAAACATAAAGACAAACAGGGAAGAAAGAAAAAAAAAAAACAAAAACAGAAATAGAAAAGCTTTAGGTTAAGTGAAAATAAAAAAGCCATGAATGATCTCCTCACTTGTATATATATAAGTTGAAGTTTGTGCCTTTCATGCGAGACATCTTGCTGAAATGAGAATCTCATTTCATAGCTTGTATCCCCCAAGGAACATAAGCATATATGAAGGCTACAATGGAATATATATGAGAGAGAGAGACAGAGAGAGAGAGATTGAAAGAGAGAAAGGTCACGCATGGTTCTCTCATGCAAGACATCTTGCCCAAATGAGTATCTCATTTCATACACTGCATGCTCTCCCAGAGGAACATGAAGTCTTATATGGAATACTCATTTAAGCAAGAGGGCTTCCATGAGAGAGAGAGAGAGAGAGATGTTTTTGAGAGGGTATTTGTCCCCCGTTCATCTTATATAGTACGTGTAGAGGCAATGGCAATAAGCTTTGGGGAGTAGAGCTAACATGACGCACATTGTTTGATGCTTTGGAGCAAGTGAGCAACCTACAAGAAATCGAATGCTGTCAGGTGGCATGTGATACACAAAGTACCCAACATTTGTTTGATCACCACAACTCTCTCTTTCCTGTTTTTCTACTCACCACCATTTGCAATAGTACTCACCGTTCATGAAGGAATAGCGTGTGCCTTGTCTTTCTGTGATTCTCAAGTACAACGTGTACTTAATCAATTTTTGTGTCACATATAGGTATGTACCACAAATTGAATAAGTTAATCCAGTTGGCCCACTGTATAGGTCATGTTATTTTCAACCAAAAACATTCAGTGAGATGTGTTTAGATCTAAATCAAATAAAATTGAAGATAATGATATAGTCATCCTCATTTTTCTCAGCCTTATTACATTTCTATGTATAGATTTATTTTATTTTATTTCTCTCCATCATTTGCTTTTTTATTTTTATATGGGATACCTCTTCATCACTTTCAGGAGCTACCTCAATTTTTTTCTTTTTTCTTTTTTTTTGTTTTTTACTAAGGCGACAAACACCCCCCTGTCACGACTCGCACTCGAGCCCGCACATGAGCTGATAGTTGGCTGCTCTTGTTACTTGACCGTTTTTACTTGTGATGCTATATGACCTTGACTAGTTGGCTTATTGGGTCATGTTAGACCAAGACTTGGTTGTATGGTGCATGTATGTTAGTGTGTATATATACTTTCATGTAGCCATACATGGTTGGATATTTTCCTTCTTTACTGTTGTAAAGTAGAGTAATGTAGCCCATGCTTGTAAGGACTGAAAAGTCCAAGTAGATGGGACAGGTTGGTGGCAAACCATACTTATTGTTTGAATTAGGAGACCCTCTTGTCCAAGAGAGGAGTTCAGTTGCTTGTTGGTAAGCAAGAGAGCTTGAATGAGAAAAGAGTTCATCTCTCAAACACTTGTGTTCTTGGTGGATGATCTTGTGTTGCTTACTTAGCTTCTTCATTCTCTCTTGAGTTGTGAGCTAGTGTAAGAGAGTTCATTCACCTTGTAGGCTGGCCAAAACTTGTCTGCTGGTGGGACTTGTTCTCTGGTGCCATCACTGAGCTCAGGAACCTCTTTTACTCTGGTTTTCGCGAGGGTGTAGCTTGAGGACGTGACAAGCTGGTATCAGAGCCACACTGCTGAGAAAAGCTCTGATCTGTGCTGCTGTGTTGTTGTTCTCTTGGTGAGAAAGGAAAGAGAAAGCAGTCCAAGTCTAAGTCGAAAGAGCCATCATCTCGGAGCCAAGATAAGCTTTGTGATGTTTAGAACCGATTGCTTTGCATGGAGAAGGTTGTTGGGGATATTGCTACTCGGTTGGATGAAGATGTGGTGATGCATTCGACCTTGGACTCAGCCATGGAGCAGTACATGACAGATGTGCAAAGAACCTTGGACACTATGGTGGGGAACTTCATGGACCAGGTTAATGCACAGGTGAAAGAAATCAGTGATGAGTTGGTTACTTACCAAGAAGCTGTCCAGAAAGATATGCAGGATCTCAGAGTTGGTTTCCAAAAGGAGATGCAAGATCTCAAAGATGACTTGGTGTTGTGCAAGAAAGCTGCTGTTGCCCAGACTGAGCACAACTCCATCAGGTTTGATGCCCCTAAACCTTCTATGTATGATGGCAAGAGGGATGCCAAGGAACTTGAGATATTATTGTGGAGTATGGAGAGGTACTTGAAGCATTCTAATGTGGCTAGAGAGGAGGAGAAGATCTCCATTGCTATTCTATTTCTCACTGGCAACGCCTTGTTATGGTAGCAGAGGCGCAGTGCGGAAATTGAACAGGGTGTTGTGAAGCTGGACACTTGGGTTGCCTTCAAGGATGATTTCAAGAAGCACTTCTATCCCGGTAATGCTCTAACTGAAGCTAAGGTGTTGTTCAGGTGGCTGAAGCATTCAGGAACCATTGGCCAATATGTGACAGAGTTCACAAATTTGTTGCTTGAGATATCTGATGACATGAAGGAGGAGGACAAGTTGATCTACTTCATGAGTGGCTTGCAACCCTGGGCCAAAGTTAAGCTGGAAAGAAGGGTGGTGCAGACCCTTGCTCAGGCCATTACTGCTGCAGAATCCTTGGTAGAATTCAAGAAGGCTGATGCTAAACCAATGGTACCAAAGTCTGGACCAGTTGGGAAGCAAGGAAGCAAGGAGTTCTATACCAAGGAAAATAAGGACTATATATAACCCCAAAGGTGTAGGAGTAGACAAGGGTAACAAGGGCAAGAACTGGCAAGAGAAGGGAAAGACTAAAGTAGGAGGACCTCAAGTACATCACCCAATCCAAATGAGGGGTGTTACTTCTGTGATGGGCCACACTTTGTGAGGGATTGTCCGAAGAAGAAGTTGATCAATGTACTGGCTTCGCAAATAGAAGAGAAGGGGGTGAACCAGTTAAAATGACTTCACTCCGCCTCCTTGGTGTTGTCGGGAAGGCGCAGGTGCCAGGCACACCGAAGGAACTGCCTAAGGGCCTAATGTATGTTGATGCTATGGTGAATGGGAGGCATTTACAAGCTCTATTGGATACCGGTGCTACTCATTACTTTGTTTCATATAAAGAGGCAAAGAGATTGGAGTTGAAGGTGTTCAAGTCCGAGGGATCTATAAAGGCTGTCAATTTTGTGGCACAACCTCTTGTTGGTGTTGCAAGAAATGTGGTATTGAGATTGGGCAAATGGTTTGGGCTGGTAGATCTATCTGTGATTCCAATGGATGATTTCACACTTGTGTTGGGGCTGGACTTCATGGAGAAGGTGACGGCAATTCCCATTCCCTACTCCAATCTGTTGGTGATCACACAAAGGGACCAGGATGTTGTGGTACCTGCAATCAGATTAGCAAAGGAGAAGAGACAGATTCCTGCTGCTCTTTTTGCAATGCAACTGAAGTCAGGGCTGAGCAAAGGTGAGCAGACTTTCTTGGTGTCTTTGAAGGTTGAGGAACCAAGTGAAGCTCACTCTCAACTGGTGCCTAGTGATGTTGCTCAAGTGTTGAAAGAGTTCCAAGATGTCATGCCCAAGGAACTGCCCAAACTGCTACCACCCCGAAGAGATGTGGACCATGTCATTGAGCTGGAGCCTGGTAGACTCCAAAGGTCCCTTAGCTGCTCCCCCGACCTTGGTTGAATTGAGAAGGCAGTTGGATGAGTTGATTGAAGCTGGGTTCATTCAGCCATCAAAGGCCCCTTATGGTGCTCCTGTGTTATTTCAGAAGAAGAAGGATGGAAGCCTCAGGATGTGTATTGATTATCGGGCACTCAACAAACTCACTGTCAAGAACAAGTACCTGATTCCCTTGATTACTGACCTCTTTGATCAATTGGGGAGTGCAAGGTTCTTCACCAAACTGGACTTACGCTCGGGCTATTGGCAAGTGAGGATTGCCCTGGGAGATGAAGCCAAGACTACTTGTGCTGCTAGGTTTAGTGCATTTGAATTCTTAGTTATGCCATTTGGATTGACGAATGCACCTGCCACTTTCTGCACTTTGATGAATCAAGTCTTCAGACCCTATCTTGATAAGTTTGTTGTTGTATACTTGGATGACATTGTGGTATATTCTAACTCTTTACAAGAGCATGTAGCCCACTTGAGAGAAGTGTTTAAGGTGCTGAAAGAGCACCAGCTCTATGTGAAGAAGGAGAAGTGTTCTTTTGCTCAAGACCATGTGTCATTCTTGGGTCATTGCATTAAGGAGGGGAAGATTATGATGGAGCAATCAAAGGTGAGGGTTGTGCAAGAGTAGCAGCCCCCAACTAAAGTCAGTGAAGTGCGATCATTCCTTGGCTTGGTGAACTATTTTAGGATATTTATCAAGAGCTACTCAAGGAGGGCAGTCCCCTTAACTGAATTGCTGAAGAAATCAAGTGCTTGGGACTGGCCTGCTGCTTGTCAGGCTGCCTTTAATGATCTCAAGTGTGCTGTGATAGAGGAGCCAATTCTCCAACTCCCAAATCCTGAGCTGGTTTATGAGGTGCATACTGATTCTTCTGACTTTGCTATTGGTAGAGTTCTTATGCAGGCTGGTCATCCTATTGCTTATGAAAGTAGAAAGTTGAATGATGTGGAGAGGAGATACACCATTCAAGAGAAGGAGATGACAACCATAGTGCATTGTTTGAGGACATGGAGACATTACTTGCTTGGTTCTGAGTTCATTGTGATGACGGATAATGTTGCAACCTCCGACTTCCAATCCCAAAAGAAACTGAGCCCAAAACAAGCAAGATGGCAGGACTTCTTGGCTAAGTTCAACTATGTGCTGCTGTACAAGCCAGGGAAGGTAAACTATGTGGCGGATGCCCTCAGTAGGAACGCAGAGTTAGCTGCTGTGTTTCAGGTGCAAGGTGAGCTGAAAGACAATATCAAGGAGGGGTTGAAAGTTGATAGTGTTGCTCATGACCTGATCAAGTTGGTGGAAGGAGGGAAAACTCAGAAATTTTGGCTAGAGGGTGGGCTGCTCAATGCCAAAGGAAGGCACTTGTATGTGCCAGAGTGGGGGAACTTGAGAAGGAGGATTCTCAAGGAATGCCATGATACTTTGTGGGCTGGCTACCCAGGTGTACAGAGGACTCATGCATTGGTGCGGGAAGTGTATTTCTGACCCAAGATGTTAGCAGATGTTGAGTTCTTTGTAAAGACTTGTTTGACATGTCAAGAGGACAAATTGCCTGCAGGCCTACTGCAACCATTGCCCGTTCCTGAGAGGCCGTGGGAGAGTCTCTCGCTGGACTTCATCTCTGCTTTTCCATGTTCAAAGGGGTTTGGCTCTATTTTGGTCATTGTGGACAGATTCTCTAAGTATGGGACTTTTATCCCAGCCCCTGCGAAATGTTATGCAGATGAAGCTGCTGGCTTGTTCATGTCTTTTGTAGTGAAGTATTAGGGAGTTCCTTCAAGTATTATTAGTGATCGAGACTCTCTATTCACAGGCGGCTTGTGGAAAGGTCTCTTTAGGCTGCTGGGTACTGAGCTGAAGTTTTCCACAAGTATGCACCCCCAAACTAATGGGCAAACTGAGTGCATGAATGCATTGAGTTGTATCTCAAGGCTTGGCGTTGTTGCAAAGAAATTAGCAAGACCTGGGCCGACATTTGATGTTGCTCGATTCTCCTATAACCCGCAGATCCGCTACTGAAAGAGCCCATTTGAGGTAGTGCAGGGACAACAACCCCTAACTCCAACTACCTTGGCTGCAGGATCAGTGAGAGCACCCTTAGCAGCCAGGACCTGTTTGCAGACTTCGGATGATGAAATAGAGCTGACCAAGGCCTTCCTGGAGCGTGCTATTACTCGGATAAAACATTGGCTGATCAAAGGAGAAGACCACTTGAATTTGAAGTTGATGATCTAGTAATGGTGAAGATGATATACAAGCAATTCAAGTCGATGAGGCACCTTCACAAGGGGTTGATGAAGAAGTATGAAGGGTCATTCAGAATCTTTAGACGAATTGGCACTTCAGCTTCTAAAGTGCAAAAGCCTGCAGTTGAAGATTCGCGTTTTTCTATGTTAGTAACTTGAAGCCATATCATGAAGACGGGAAGATCCGTGAGAGGTCGCATGCAGTGGAGTCACGCAGATGAGGTTCTCGGCCATAGCCCGCTGGCGAGGGCATCAGCTGATGGGGTGTGGAGAGTGTCATGACTGCGACTCAGCCCGCATACACATGAGCCGAGTAGTCAGCCTTGTTACTTGACTGTTTTTACTTGTGATGCTATGTAACCTTGACTACTTGGCTTATTGGGTCATGTTAGACCAAGACTTGGTTGTATGGTGCATGTATGTTAGTGTGTATACTTTCATGTAGCCATACATGGCTGGATATTTTCCTTCTTTACAATTGTAAAGTAGAGTAGTGTAGCCCATGCTTGTAAGGACTGAAAAGTCCAAGTAGATGGGACAGGTTGGTGGAAAACCATACTCATTGTTTGAATTAGGAGACCCTCTTCTCCAAGAGAGGAGTTCAGTTGCTTGTTGGTAAGCAAGAGAGCTTGAATGAGAAAAGAGTTCATCTCTCAAACACTTGTGTTCTTGGTGGATGATCTTGTATTGCTTACTTAGCTTCTTCATTCTCTCTTGTTGTGAGCTAGTGTAAGAGAGTTCATTCACCTTGTAGGCTGGCCAGAACTTGTCTGCTGGTGGGACTTGTTCTCTGGTGCCATCACTGAGCTCAGGAACCTCCTTTACTCTGGTTTTCGCGAGGGTGTAGCCTGAGGACGTGAGGAGGACGTCAAAGAATGCGTGATAGGCTTCGGCAACTCACACGCTGAACAGACATCGTACACCCAAAGGCTTGGCAGTTGAAACGTGGCCTAAACCCTCATCTTGCAAGAGGTGGGATTCGACCCCGGACTATCTATAAAGGAATTTCATGATCTCTTAACAAGAGATCTTTGTACCAATAGACCTTTTGGTCGTTGGTACTTTTTGAAACTACCTTGTCGGCCAAATTTCTCTCCCTTTAAAATCCTTAATGATGGACACCAACATAAGCAAAACCAGTCAAACACCGGGTAATTGATTATAACATCATTTACATCCAAGATCTAGCACAATAAACATGAAGAGAAACAAAAAAACAAAAAAAAATTGAGGCAACACTAAGCACAACTACAATAAAAGAATTTATTTGATTTACCCAAAATCCGAGCTACATCCATGGGCATACTGAAACCATAAATCTAATATCAATGTGAAGATTACAAAGTATTGAATGAGATATTATCTATCTCTTATGAATTTGGAAGTACATTCCTATTCAACGTAAGACTCCTCTTACTAAAACTCTGATAGATTGAAATCTAAGCTCCTTCCTAACTCCAAGCTAAAAGAAGAACATCAATCCCTTTGAGTACGATAAGAAGAACAAGAGGAATCTATCTTCTCTAGTCCAAGAAGAACCCTAACCTCTATTTCGTCTCCTATTTCTCACACCCCATAATCCTATTTATTTTATAAGATAAATATATCTTTCACACTTATAAAACACGGTTCCCAAAATACCCTTAAATGACCCAACCAATTTAACATAGGCAAGCATAATGATTGGGTTATCACCAACCCAACACCCCCCTCACCAACCATTTTTCTCACTAGTTTAGTACACCAACTCTTTTGATTATTTCATTACATATATTTCCTCAATTCTTCTTTGATGTTGCTACTGTTTTACTCCCTATAACTTAGTACTGGTATATGCTTAAAAATGTCCATCATTATTGACTCGATATTGTTTAGTTATTCAATGGAGAACCATTGTTTTTATATATTCTATTATTACAATTGCCCGTATGAAAAAAAAAAAAACACACACACACACTAAAATAAATATGACTTTTATGAGTGGGTTTTTCTACACTGAAACTTATTCAAACTGCCCCAAAAAACTATTGGCTCAATTTTAAATATGCCCCAAATACATTCCTAATAACTGTCCCTAAGTTTAATTTTAAGGACAATTTAATACCTTTCTAAATATATTTAGTATAAAAAAATTGTCACTAAATGTGTCATAAATAGAAATTGAAAAATATTGCCCTAAAAAATACAACACATAGGAGTAAAAGAAAATCCTTAAATTTGTGACAAATAAATATGGAAAAAAAAACTGTGATGATAAGGGGTGGAGAAAAGTTGTCCTTAAAAATAGGATAAATCAAGATACAAATATCAAAATCGGAGCCAATATTATCAAAACCGGACGGACATTGAACCGTTCAAGGTCTTGGGTCACCGGTTCACCGATTCAACCACCGGGTCAATCGGATCAATCCCAGGTCAATATATATATATATTAATAATAAATTATTACATTATAAATAAAGAATAAAAATACTATTTTAAATAATTTAATATTTTAAAAAATAAAGTTAACTTAAACAAACTGTAATAAAAACAAAAACAAAATTATAACTTTGACAGTAATACTGATATTTTCACATTGTAAACCTACACATTCATCACCACATACAAATACAACAACAACAACTAAGCATTAACAGTTAACTTAACATAACACCATCAGTTTGACAATCTGTAACAACAAACTTTATTTTAAAGCCTTCAACAAACTTAAGAGGTTTTTCATGATTTGAATCTGTAACCTGTAAATTCACACAACAACATATTTATTCATCTGTAACAACAAACTTTAAGTCTTTAACTTTAAGACTTAACATATCAAAAACTGAAATTTAAAAAGTTTGATTTTAAAATTCACACAACTATGGCTTGGCTTGGCTCTTTGATTTGTAAAGGCCAGGGTCTATGAAGTATGAACAATGGCTTGGCTCTTTGGTCCCTGTTAATCAGAAATTCATCAGTAAATGATTTGAATATATGGATGGAACTATGAGAGTTGGAATGGAAGCAAAGAAATTACTCCTTCCATCCTAATTCGTAAGTGTCGTGTGTGCTCTTAAAAACTCAAGTTCGTGGAATGGTGACGAAGAACGGAAGAAGATCTAACAAAATTACCTGAGGAGTGATGAGCTTCAAGCCTTCAACCTTCAAGCCGTGGGAGAGCAAAGTTGGTACGTGACTCCGTGGAATGGAGACGAAGAAGTGAAGAACGGAAGAACGGAGGAAGAGGAACGAAAGCTAGGGCTCGGCTGATTTTTCTCTTCTTTTACTTTAATTTTTTATAATAAAAATGACAAAAAAGCCCTTGCTTATTTTTCATATATAACTAAAATGGTAAGGATATTAAGGTCATTTTGATAGTATTCCAAAACCGCCCGGTTCATTAAAAATCAAGTGGTTGATCTGCTATTCAACGGTTGAACCGGCGGTTCAAACCGGTTCACACCGATTCAACTGCAAGTCCGGTCCAATAACAGAACCCGACGGGTTCCATGGCCGGTTCATCGATTCACCCGGTTGGACCGCCAGTCCGGTCTGGTCCTGATAACACTGCCCGGAGCACATTCTCTTGACCTGAAGGAGTGGTTGAATCACATCATGGACCACAAGGCCTTCTAAAGGATGGCACGTTCCCTAAGAAAGTTAGAGAAGTAGAAAAGAGTAGGAATTACCCATGGCCACAAAGGTCTATTGGTACCAGGGTACCCGGGTTCGAACCACCTTTCTTGCATGATGAGAGTTAGGTGAACGGATCTCTACTGAGTCTCTATGCTCCCGCAATGTCGAACCTGTATATGTCCTTAACATCCTTCCGGGGTGCTTATCACCTTAGTCAAAAAAAAAAGTTAGTAGGAATTAATACTTTTGATCATGATGTTTCATCTTGAGATCAATCTCATCAATCTCAGCCTCCAGATAACACCAAAGAATGACCACCTTGAGGTACATTTGTATGGGATTGATATTTTACTCATTTGTATGGGAAATTCTTGGATGAGCATAGAGAAAGCCAAATGTGTATTTCCACGTTAGAATCTCTTCCATATGTGCACGCCCTTTTTTTAGTTTTTTCCTTTTAGAAAATGTCCAATGTTCTCATTTTGTTTCGTCTCCTCCTCTTCTTTTGTAGGTCCATGCCAAATTTCATTACGTAGCTCATCCACCCGTAATTGTTTTTTATATGTACCCTTTCATATTATTTGTATAAAATCCTTAATTTTTAAAACCCTTTGATTAGAGCTTTCATATAATTTTATATTCTTATAGGGAGTTTTATACAATTTTAATCTTATTGTAATGCTACTATTTGTTTCTCTCTTGGGCAAAACCCTTTAAAAAAGAGGAACATACTCCTCTTGTGGATCTTTATATGAATAACCCTCGAAGATTAAACCTTTGTTATATCTAGGTTAGTTTTTAAATTTATAATTATTATTTTATTTTATTCTATTATAGATGTGGATTTATAGATTATGGTATGCAAAATTTTCAAGGTTTCATAAATTATTGGTCGACATTAGAGAAGTCAAGATTAATGAGAATTAATCTTAGTTAGATTTAGAACCAAAGAATTATGAAATATTAGGCACTTTTTTGGTCACCTGATAATATCCAAATAAAATTATCTAGATTCTTCTTGTTCTTATGTATCATTGAATTTTATTTTACAACAATCGGTTTTGTGAATTAAAAATTACAATTGATTCACTAAAACTTTTAAAAACCTGCATATTTGTAACTTTTGTGAAGTTCAATGAACTTTTCCTTATTTATTGTTTGAAAATTTACTTGGTAAAATAAAAGATATGACTAATTCCATGAGAGTAGGAAAATCTTTGATTTTCTTCAATCAGAATTCCTAATAAATTGTAAAATATGAAAATCTGTAAATTTAAAAATAAATTTCTTATCTATATGAAATTTAGAATATTTTTATTCTAGTAAACATGATTTGAAATCTGAATCGAAATAGAAAACAATAAGTAGAACCAATATTAAAATTAGGGATGGCAATGGGGCGGGGCGGGGGCGGGGCAGGCCTCTACCACAACCGCCTCCTCACCATTCCTCACCGCCCGCCGCCCACCTAAATACCACATGTATGAATCACTCACAACCGCCTCACGGTTTTTCCTCTCGCCCCGCCCCGCCCCGCCCCGCTCCGCTATGTCCATATTTTACCTTTAATACAGTAAAATTTCAGCCAAAAATGGGATGAATGTTCCTTCTTGTATCAAACAAAAATGATTCAAAAGATAAACATTTCCTGTGAAATTTTTTTTTGACAGTTTTAGCAAATAAAGAAAAGGTCACAAATCATTAACTTGCTTGCTAAACTTTGCTTTTTAACCAAGAAGAGTGTTTCAAATCAAACACAAATCAATTGTCCATGAAATCCGCTGCAAAACAACATAATGTCTCATACAATTCTACATTAACTTGTACAAAACAACTTAACCAAGTAGAGTGTTTCAAATCAAACACAAATCAAAAGTTCCAACATAATGTCTCATATCATCTCAAATTCCTGCAATCTTTAGCTTGCTCCTTCAAATGTGAAATGCACAAGTGGTCAATCCTATAAGAATAAGATAAAAAGAAAGAATGTTAACATGAATACAATAAGAAATTAATTATGATAGAGAAAAGATAAATAAATCATAATATACTATACCAAATCAAGAGTAATGGAATCAATATCATCTTGCTCTTCACAAGTTGAAGCAATATCCAATGAATTTGAATTTTGATCTAAGAAATAAAGTTAGAAAAGAATTAGATAAATTATTGATCAAAGTTATAATAGAAAGTTAAAATTATAGAATTTACCTTCTAATTGATTCACTAACCAATTTTGAGTACAAGTCAAAGCTTCCACCATAGTTGGATGAAGTCTCATGCGATATGGACTCAACAATCGACCACCAATTGCTAAATGCAGACTCTGGCCACTGTGGACGTGTATAGCAAATATATCTTTCGCTATCCTTTGCATTATGGGATACTTGACTCCAAAATTGCCTTCCACCATTGTAATATGTCAAAATCAAGTACATCTTGGTATAACATCTTCCTCCAAATAGTAGTCAAACTCTCTCCTTGCATGTGTAATTTTACTCTTCTTCCTATTGACAAATTCATCATATCCATCTGAAAAACTGTTTTGTTGAACCAAGGTGGAAGCAATGTTGTTTGCAGCTTCAAGATTTGAACACTTGTTTTCATATTCAGAAATCAAGTTGCGACAAATCCCATCAATTCTATCCATTTCCATATCATAAACATCTCCATATAACTTTGAAAGGTGATATTCCAACATGCATTTCTTGTACCTTGGATCAAACACCGTGGCTACCCCCATAAAGCCATGAACTACATTCCAATATTTATCAAACTTTTCCATCATCCTTGTGGCCATTAATGCAATTGTCATATTAGAATCACAAACCCATTCGGACAAAGCAAGTTTGATCTCACAAATCTTTAGAAAATAAACATTTGCAGTTGGATACTTGGAACCTGAAAAAATGTTAGTTGCCTCATAAAATATTTGCAACTTTCCAACAATTAATCTTGCCATTTCCCAATCTGCCTCTGTTGGACAAATCTTGCACATTGGATCTCTTAACTTTGCAATCTACCGAACACATCTTTGTAATATAAAGCTATCTCAATCATCAAGTATGTCGAAGTTCCATCTTGTTTTGCAATCAAGGCACAACTTTTTCAAAATTGGAATACGAATTGTCGAAAGCGGACTCTTCAAACTTTTCAATTCTTTTTGGAGTAGCTGTCCAAAACTGAACACTTTCATGAATTCTATTTATGCCATCACCAATAACATCCAACCCATCCTTGACAATCAAATTTAAAATATGCGCACAACAACGCATATGGAAAAAATCACCTCCAAGCATCAATGATTCCGGATGAAGTCTATCAAGCATAAGACTTACAACTCCATCATTGACTGAACAATTATCCAAAGTGATGGTAGACAATTTTTTGTCAAGTCCCCAGTCCAAAAGAATTTTCATCAACTCATCTGTAAGTACTTCTTTTGTGTGTGGTGCAGGGACATAACAATACCTACATATATAAAACCACTTGTGAAGATTAGATTCATCCACTAACTTAGACATAAATGAAAATAAATAATTAACATGATCACTTTATTTAAAATCATACCTCAAGATTCGTTTTTGTAAAATCCAAGACTGATCAATGAAGTGAGCAGTGAGAGCCATGTACCCTTTCTTCTGGTGATCTGCTGTCCACATGTCAGTTGTAATTGCAATTTTGCTACTATTTGACTCGATCATTTTCATTGTTTGTAACTTCTGCTCCTTGTAAATTCTGAGGATGTCATTCTTTATTGTGTTTCTACTAGGAACATTGAACAATGGTTGGAGAAGAGATGAATACTTCCTAAACCCAACATGATCAACCATTGACAAAGGGTACTCATGAATTATAATCATTTGGGCAAGCTCTTTTCTTGCCAAGGCTTGGTTAAAGGCATAATTGGCAAGCTTTGTTCCATCACCCTTACTTTGCTTCACCACTAAAAGTTGTTGTTTAATATCTGTGTGTGTTGCCTTTGGACATCTCTTCAAGTGGTCATGCAAATGGGTGGTTCCATTCTTGGCTTTTCCACCAAGCATCCTTTTGCAATAATTGCAAATTGCTTTCCATTCTCCATCAATTTGTTTTCTTATGAAATGCTCCCACACAACGGATTTCAATTTTTGGGGGTTATAGATGTTAACATCATCATCTGTTGGCATAGCACTTGAAGTTGGAGTTGGAGTTGAAGATTCACAAACATTACCAATTGGTGAAGGGGTTGGAATTGATTTTTCATTGGTATTTTCAATGGGGGTTGAAGATTGAGATTCACCTTCCATGATAAACAACTTTGCCTACACATTAAAATATTACATGAGAAAATAAGTGTGAGAATTAACAAACAAAACACAAGAATTAAACAATCCAATACCTGAAATTCTAGAGGATGAAAGAAGAGTTGCAGGTCCTTCTCACAGTAGAAGATTTCACCAGAACCTTTGACCAATTCCAATCCCAACCTTCTGCTACCTTAGCCTGCCTACAAGCCATACATTTTGGATATCTCTTAATTTATACACCCTAAATTTAATTCATCTACTCTATGGCTTTCAAACCAAACAGGAAACAAAGAACTTCAAATTCTAGTTTCTTGGCAGTTCAACCGCAAGAGCCAATCTTCTTTCCTTTCAAACAAAAACACTGAACAAAAAGGAGAAGTGAAAGAGGTGGTTTCAAAGAAGCATAAGAAATCCGAATCCATCACTGAGAGCTTCCAGGCATATAAAGTAATCATTTTTCCATTCCCCATCAAACAAAGATGTAGCCTTTAATCTAATTCTAGCTCTACCTATACAAAACAACATAGAAACACACACACAAAAAGAACAAACTCTTTCCAACAAAAAACCAGAAGTAGAATACTAGAGAGAGAGAGAGAGAGAGAGAGAGAGAGAGAGGGCACCTGTTGGACTTCACAGAGCCGAAAGATCACGCCACGGATCTCACAAAACCCTTTTTACGCCCAACCACCACGGACCACCGGCACCACCACGGACGGCGAGACCAGACCCGCTAGAATCACAGAATCGAGACGGCGAGACCACCACGGACCACCGGCACCACCACCACCTCCGAGACCACCACGGACCACTGGCACCACCACCACCTCCTAGATCTCCTCAGTCCTCCAGCACCAAGTCTAACACCAAGTCCAGCCGTGAGCCGCCAGCCCAGCTGCCCAAATGTGAAAAAGGTTTGAAAACCCTAAAAATAATATATATATATGGGGGCATTTGTGTAATTTTTTGGGCGGGGCGGGGCGGGGCGGATTTTAAAGGAGTGATTACCAAAACCGCCCCGCCCCGCCCTCCTTACAAAAAATCCCCGCCCCGCCCCGCCCCGTGCCCCGCTCTCTAAAAAAAAAACCGCCCCATTCGGGGCGGATCGGGTCGGAAACCACGGGTCGGTTCGGGTATTGCCATCCCTAATTAAAATCTATTGTTTATCTGGATCTGCCTATGTGTCTTATTATAAAACCTCATCTAACTTTCAATTATTATTGACTATATTGTGATTTTTCGGATCTAAAACCTAGGGGTGAAATCGGTTCGGTTTGGGTCGGTTTGGACGAATTTTCAAACCAAACCGGTATTTTTCGATTTGAAAAAAATCAAACCAAACCGGACTGAACAATTTGAAAAATGAAACCAAACCAAACTGGTTCGGTTTGCGGTTCGGTTCGGTTTGAACTGCGGTTTGAAAGATAAAATAATTGCATGTCTATTCTCTCATCATATCTCTCGCACATCTCTCACACCGGTGCTCCGTTTGGGCTGAATTTTTTTTTTTGGAGGCCTTATTTGGTATTCCAAACAACGTGGTGAGCCATTTTACCCGAATTCCATCTTTTCAAGGTGATGTAATAGAGACATATGGCTTAGACGCGCCCCGAGCCACCCTGTGCATTCTTCATTGTGAATGAAATTATGTGTGGGAGGCTTATTTGGCATGCCAAACAATTTTGGTTAGCCACTTTTCCTGAATTCCAAAGTGTTCTAGCCTCACTCAAATCTTTATTAAAGATAGAGATCAATCATAAACTTTTTATAATTATATCTATGAGATGAATCTTTATCCAATTCAAATTCAAAAATAAAATCTTAATCAAATTATGATTATCTCATTTTATCTCATACTAATCCCTACAAGGTTAACCCAAGTCGGATGATATAAGACCATGTTGGTTCAATTACATTAAAATGAGGAATATGCAGTTCGGTTCGATTCAAACCGCGATTCAGAACTTGCAAACCGAACCGAACCGAATATAAATAAAAAACCAACGGTTTCGGCGGATTGGTTTGGAGCGGTTTAGGCGGTTTGGCGGTTTGGAGTTCCAGCCCTACTAAAACCTAGTTAAATTCAATATTATTTGTATTATGAATAGTGGAAAGATATAAGAATAGGCTAAAGTTGATCCATAGATTGTTTAACACGTCCATTAATTATTGAAACAAAAGTATTAGGAAGTGGATCATTTGTTTGATAAAACCTATAATAATAGGTTGATGTTTGAAGTGTTGAAAGGTAAATGAGTTCATTGCTGTTGGAACTTCCTATCTTCTTGTAAAGCCTAGCTTGTGATTTAGTCTTGGATTATGTGATTTAAGGTAAGTTACTTTCTGAATTAATTAATATTCTTTTGTTAAACTACATGCAAGTAACCTTCAAACCTAATTAATACCTTTTAATTATATTTATAATATAGTATCAAATTATATGTAAAGAACTTTCAAACTTAGTTAGTGTTTTATTTTAGTTATATTCCTGCTAGTCAACTGTCTCTATTCTAAAACAAAAGTGTTTGTACCAAAATAAGTGTTTTTGATGTTTTAACTCAAGCTATTGAAGTTAGTTTTGATCATATTATACTTGAGAGATAATATTATTATTTTGAATGTAAACATAAGATTTCTATTTTCTTACTCTGCCAAATTTTATTTTCTGTTTCAAGACTTTTAAGCAAGGACACAATATTATATTTTAAGTGCAATCATAAGATTTATGTTTCCCTGATTTGTTAAGCCTTATTTTGAAGTTGCTATGTTACATTATCTATTTTAAGGCCTTGTGAATAATGTTTCCTTTAAAATTTGAAATCTCATCTATTACCATTAATTTAAATAGAATGCATGATTCCATTAATTGAGTTGTTGGGATCTTTACAGAGTTGTCAAGCTCATGAAGTTGTTTCCCCCATTTTTCATATCAAAGTGGTTAGCTGCGACAACCACTTGGAAGAGTTTAGTCTCCAGCAAGTTTTATAGTTCCTTATTTGAAACTTATCTCTCTCATCAATTTGAAAACAACAGCCCCCCAGCCCCCCCTTATCACGTGTCGGGTTCAGGTTATTACAATTTCACCCTTATCATCTCTAACCTTGGCTTATGTTTAGTAACTACAGACAAAATTGATGAACCTCAACCACTCCCTCAAACTTAAGACAGTTAGTCTTCTTCAAAGGATATGGTCGACTATATATATATATATATATATATATATATATATATATATATATATATATATATATATATATATATATATATATATACTTCTATTTGGGTGCTTATCCTAAAATGAAAGCCCCACAATTAAAGAGTACGTAATGATGATTCTACTAGTTTTACTAAAAGACACATGGCCTATGAGTTTCTAGTCGAAGGAGATTAATAATAGGGTGAAGTCTTATAGTTACCATGATCAAGGTCTCTTCGAGAAAACACATTAATTACCTTATTGTAATTCATGGAGTTAATATGTTTGGCAAGGGAACATATTAATAGCATGATCAAGTCTCTTGGAGAAAACACATTATCCTTTCTTCGAGAAGATAGGATAAAACTTGTGCTTGGTTTGGCACAAACAATGAAGGATATGTGAGAAAAGCTTGAAATCTCACTGTTGAGAATTGACCCACAGCGGAATGACAAAATGGATGCACAATTTCACACACAAATAATTAGGGCAACAAGCATTCACAAGAACACAAGAGGATTTACGTGGTTCGGCTATCCAAGCCTACATCCAAGGGCAGAGGCGACGAGAAGATTTCACTATAACTCAAGAATGGAGATTACAAAGCTTCTCAAAAGCTTAGCCTAACAATGGCTTCACAAGTGACACCAAGAAGAAGAAACAAGAAAAGTCTTACAAACTTGGAGAAGAAGAAACAATCAGGATCCTTGAAAACCTCAAGCCGATCTCAACCCTTCTCTAGTTAATCTCAAAGCTTTCTTCTTCTTTCTTGAACTCAAGAAATCTTTCCCTTGCTTCTGATGGAAAAAGCCCTAAAAAACAACAGCTTCTCTCTCTCCCTTAAAAAGAGATGAATGGGTATATTTATACCCGTCTGTCTAGGCGGGCCAGTTTAGAGGCAAACGGGCTTGCCCGATCTGGGCATCCTCACGACTTCAAGAGACCGAGAGCCAGGCGATCCTGTTCAGCATCCTAACGGCCCTTCTGGGGCTAGGCTTCCATGCAACTTCAGCAAACAGAGAGTTGTTCGGGTCTGTTTACTTCTGAGCGGGCCCGTTAGCTTCTCTGTTCTTCAAAGCAACCAGGATAGTCTGAACTGGGCGGGACCGTTAGCAGCTGGGCAGGCCCGTCTGGTCTTCTGCCACCTGAAATCCTGAAGCCATCTTCCAACACTCACTTATACTTTACAAAGATCAAGCAATGAATGACATCAATGTGCTTGAGGAAGAAAAGCTGCCTATTAATGCAATTGTTCTTAACAAAAAAGGGGCCGCTTTTAAAATTATCAAAGTAGAAGAAGAAATTTGATTGATGAAAAAGAAAATAGTATAATCGAGGACTATAGTGAAGAAGTTAAAATGGAAAATAGAGTCAAGTGATCACCTCTTAACTTCTGCCCCTACCATTAGAAGCATGGAGCTTGCGGTCATTAAAGCCAAGGAAAAACTTGCTACTTGTCTTTCTTTCATGATGCTATTAGGAACTTTGAGAATGCCAAGAAATGGCTAGTTTGTTTGCTTAGGTTTTATTTTTCTTTTTTTTTTTTCCTTTATAGTAGTTCTTTCTTAAGCATGTGGAAACATAGTTTTCTTTCCTTCAGATTTTCTATATTTAAATAAGCCCTATTTCCTAAATGTTTGAATAACATTTATTAAAGGCCAACTCTGTTGGAATTAAAGTTAGGAAAAGGAACAGAAAACAAAAAAGGACAAATATATATGAAGAGGAAAATGTTGCTGAATTTTCTATGCATTCATATCTTCATACATACATACTTATATAGAATGATAGTGCCTCTTCATGAAGAGGTGTGAATGATCTCATCAGCTTCAATGGCTGGAGGAGGTCATGGTTGTGGTCATCATGGGCGGGTTCCGAACGAGAAGGTCCAATACCGTGATCGTGACATTCAGGAGGTGATGATGGAGGATCTGCAGAGGCAAGTCGCGAAGTTGACGTAGCGCCTGGCGGCATATGAAATCGAGGATCATGATACCTCAAATCATGATTCGAGCTCCACTTTCGTCAACCCTTATCCCAGATGTAACCTATTCCGAGAGTACCGTGGGTGAGAGGAGTGTTATGGAGATCTCGGGTTTCGGGTAGATCTACGCTAGTTTTCTAGGTCATTACAAGTCGAAGGCTTCATTGATTGGCTGAACGAAGTCAAGCGTATCTTTGAATAGATGGAAGTTCCCAATCGTGTGAAAGTGAAGTTGGTATGCATCAAACTCAAGGGTCGAGCATCTGCATGGTGGGAGCAGTTGCTGCGCGCCTGCGACAGATAGGGCAAACCAAAGATCATTGAAATGAAGAAGAAGATAAAGGGTCACTTCCTTCCCTATGGTTATACTCAGACCTTGTTCCAATGGCTTCATACGTTGAGACAGGGCATAAGATCAGTAGATAAGTACATGGAGGATTTTTACCAGTTAGTCTCATGGAACAACTTATCTGAAACAGAGGAGCAGTTGGTGGCTCAGTTTCTAGGAGGTCTACACCAACTATTGCAGGATGTTCTTACTCTTCATACGCCATGGACTGTTTTAGAGGTAGAGCTGTCAATTCAGGCCCAGCCTGCCGGGCCGGCCCGCCCCGCCATAGAAAAAGGGTGGGTTGGGTTGGCCTTTTGTAGGCCCGCCTGGGAGCGGGCCTAAATGGGCCAACCCGCAGCGGGGCGGGCTTTGGGCGGGGCGGGGCGGGCTTTGGGCGGGCCAGCCCGCCCATAATTTATTAAAAAAATAATAAAATCTAAAAAGTTAAAATTAAAACAAAATCTCTAATTCTAATTTCTGAATCCCTAACTTCTTCTCCAGTCCAGTGCTTCACCGCAGCCGTGAGTTCTCGCCTTCTTCTTCTTCTAGCGCGCCTGTGAGTTCTCGCCTTCTTCTCCAGTGCTTCACCGCAACCACTGGAGTCGCTGGACTACCAGTAGATTGAATCCCTCCGCCATCTTCTAACGCGCGTCGTGAGTTCTAGCCCTCACGGCTTCAGTGCTTGTGCTTTACCTCAGGACGACAGTGGACGACATTCTGAGGATTTCCCGTGGTCTTCACTACTGCAGCGCCTCCATACGGTAAGTTTGATCAATTTCTTGGAACCCTCATGCCCTAGATGGCTTGATCTCTCAATCTCTAATTTATTTCCATCCATTATATCTTATGCATTGGCGTAATAGACTATTGCCAAAGGCTTCTTTTAAAAGATGATTGTGATTGTCATGATGTGTTTGTAGAAGAAGAGTGAGGAGAGTTAAAGAATAGTTAGTTAATGCTTTTGTTAATCTGTAAAGCTTACAAAAGAAAGTTGCTTCATTAGCATAATTTAGCTGTTAATTGTTTAGGAGGGAGGTTTGGAGAAAAATGGTGTCCTTTGTTTGAGATTGGTTTTCTCTTTGAAAAATGCATCTTTTGGATTGCTTTTACTGATTATTGTAAACCTGATAAGAAATTTTCCATGCTTTCTTCATGTTTGTGATGAAATGAGAAAGCTTTTGTAGCTTAATGTCCTTCTTACAAGTTTCATTGAGAAAGACAAAATACAAAAATGCAATCTTTGAGTAGCTGAGAAGAGGATTTTCATTATCAAACACTAACTGAATACCAACGTTATGGTGCTATGTTATTTTCTTGATATTCAGAAATTGGAAGGACAATAAATTTTGTACAACATTTCTTGGCTTGTGACAATCTAGTCCCTTGACCTACTAGTTCATGATAATGTGATGATATTCTGAATCACTAACATGTAGTGGCAAAACAGCCAGTTCTTTTGAAGACTTATGATATGCTTCATTGCTCTCGTTGTTGAATCGCAGGGGAAACTGGGAAAGGCATTGCTGGTTTGTCGAATTGGGAGCTCTGGGAAGGGACGAGCCGATGAAAACTGAGCACCGCCGCTCTGCCGCACAACAAAGAGCACCTGTTCTGTTTTTTAGAGTTAGTTTCTGATATGCTTAATATTTAATCCCTATTTCTGATTATCGTTTGGAGCTCTGCGCATCGATTCTTGTTTTCTTTTCAAATTGTTGTAATGTTGTTCTGAATCAGTTCTGATATACTTTTTTTGTGTTGTTGTGTGGGGTGGTGATAGTGCAAATGAATTGCTATAAACTTAACTATTTCTGATCATATTTAGAAATTTTGTCATTATTCATAAATTTCATGAAAGTATGCTCTTTCTTATGTTTTACATACATATTTGCAGAACAAAACAAATTATGGAATCCATTTCTTTGAATCAAAGTATTAACTTGGATGAAGAAGAATTGGAAAACACTAAATCTAGTAAGGAGCCTAAAACTTTAAAAGAGTTTTCTGATGTTTGGAGTTTCTTTATAAAGAAAGGGGTCGGTGAAGATGGCATACAAATAGCAGAATGCAAGGGTTGTAAGAAAGAGTATAAATGTGGGGGTAAAATATATGGGACTTCTACATTGGGACGCCACAGGGATAATTGCAAATTGTTAAAGTTCAATGATGTAGGACAGATGTTTCTTGATCATGACGGGAAGATAAGGACTAAGAAAATAGACCAAAAGATTGCACGTGATTTATTAGCTGCTGCAGTTATAAAGCATGATTTGCCATTTTCATTTGTTGAATATGATGGTATTAGAGCTTGGATGAAATATGTAAATCCTGATGGTGCTTGCATTTCGAGGAATACTCTTATTTCTGACATTACAAGAATTTATATGAGGGAGAAAGAGAAACTTAAGCATGTTTTGGGTAATATTCAAAATAGAATTTGCTTAACTTCAGATGTGTGGACTGCACGCACTAGTGAGGGCTACATTTGCTTGACTGCACATTTTGTTGATGAAAATTGGAAATTGAACTGTAAAATTCTTAACTTTGTTAAAATGCCTCCTCCACACTCAGGAGTTGAATTGGCTGCAAAGTTATTTGAATTTTTGAAAGTATGGGGAATTGAAAAAAAGGTCTTTTCTTTGGCATTCGATAATGCCTCCAACAATGATAATATGCAAGATATTTTGAAAGAGCAGCTCTCTTTGCATGATGGTTTGTTGTGCGATGGTGAATTTTTCCATGTTCGTTGTTCTGCTCATATATTGAATCTCATTGTGCAAGAAGGTTTGAAGGTAGCTAGTGATGCTTTGCATAAAATCAGAGAATCTGTCAAATATGTTAAAGGTTCAGAGGGTCGAATGAAAAAATTTGAAGAATGTGTTAGAGCGGTTGGCAACATTGACACTAGTATTGGCTTGCGATTAGATGTGTCTACCCGTTGGAATTCGACATATTTGATGTTGGATAGTGTCATTAAATATAAAAGGGCTTTTGCTTCTCTTCAATTGAATGATAGAAACTACAAGTATTGTCCTTCAAATGAAGAATGAAAAAGAGGAGAGAAATTATATGAGTTCTTGGAGCCATTTTATGATACTACCAACTTGATCTCTGGTTCTTCTTATCCTACATCAAACTTGTATTTTATGCAAGTTTGGAAGATTGAAGTTTTATTAAAAGAAAACTTGTCAAGTGAAGATGTGGTGATAAGTTACATGTATAGAAGGATGAAAGAAAATTTGATAAGTATTGGAGACAATATAGTATGGTGCTTGCATTTGGGGCTATTCTTGACCCACGAATTAGGGTGTCAATGTTGGACTATTTTTATGGAAAGGTTGAGCGTGATCCTACTAAACGCCAAGAGAAGGTGTCACTTGTGAGGACAAAGCTTTACAAGATTTTTGAGCATTATTCTAATGCTAATAAGTCAAGTGCTTCACAACCACATGGTCCACAATCTTCTTCTATCATGGCACCTACATCTACACAAACTAGTGGAGGAATTAAAAATAAGGGCAAAAGAATCTTTGATGCAAGTGTTTTAGCACTTTCTTTTTTCTTTCTTTTTTCATAAATTCTATTTCTCTAATATGTTTATATTTTCTTATGATAAAATATCCTAATTATTAATTGTAGGAAATTAAAGAATTTGAGAGCCAATCAATTACAAATGCGGGGAAATCTCAATTGGATCTTTATTTGGAGGAGACAAAGCTTGAATTTGCATTTTATGAAGATTTGGATGTTTTGGAGTATTGGAAGAATCATAAGTATAGGTTCCCAATCCTTGCATTAATAGCAAGTGATGTTTTGGCTATCCCAATAACAACGGTTGCATCGGAATCGGCTTTCTCTATTGGTGCTCGTGTGCTCAACAAGTATAGAAGTTGTACCCTTCCCGAAAAAGTACAAGCACTCATTAGCACCCGTAATTGGTTTCATGGTTATAACATTGGTAATTTCACTTACAAATCATTAATTTATGTTTTTACTTAGTTGAAATCTTGAAATATTGGTTTATATAAATATGATTTTTAACTATTCTTTACTTTATATTTGTGGTTTTTTTATGTAGATAATGAAGATGGAGCAAATATTAAAACAACTATATCCGGTGAGGGATCAAACATTCTTGAGGTTATTGATGAAGATAGAAGGGAAGGAGGAGATGGAGGAAACGAAGATTTTAATGATGTGATGTTTGATGAATTTAAAATTTTTAATGAACTTCACTTGTTTGGTTTGTGATAATTGTCAGATTCAGATACTGAGATTGTGGGTTTGAATGGGGTTGTTTATTGGCATTATTTCTTCCTAGTTCCTTCTTGATTTTAAACCATATTATGTTGATTGTTGTATTGAAAACTTGAAATTCATGCTTTTAATGTGTTTTTCTAAGTAGTTCAAATATCGGCATTTCTGCTTTTAAATTTTCATGTTTGTTGGATTTTTTTTTTTTTTTTTTTTTTTGATAAAATGTTTGTTGGATGTTTGTTGGACAAACAACTATATTCGGTAATTGGGATGTTCTTTCGGTGAGAATTGAGAAATGCAGGATTTGACTTAGTTAATAGTTAGTAGTTACTGCCCAGATTTCAAATTTGTATGTTGTAACTTGAAAAGTTGAAATCCTTCATTGGAGTTCTTTTCTAAGTTTCTTTTTCTTATTAGTTATTAATAATGTTATTATTATAATAATACTTATTATTAATATTAGTATTATTATCATTATTGAAAGAAAGATGAAAGAATTTGAATCAAACATAGTTACATTACATAGTAGCACTACTATGTTCAACATGAATTAGCCTCCAAAATTCATGGCATGGCCCATGGGCCATCTCAAAACAACCCAATATTTTAAAAAAAATTAAACTTGAGTTTTTTTAATTTTATGGAGGGTTGGCCCACCTGACCATCCATGTGGCCGGGTCCTGGGTTGGGATTTCGCCAAACGCCATTTATGGCCATGGTCGGCCCGCCCCGCTAGCCCGTCTTGATAGGTCTATTTAGAGGCATACCAGCATGCACTTCTTGTTGAAATACAACAGAACATGAGGCCAGCAGTCAGGAGTGATTAGAGTAGTCGGCTAGCTCATCATCAGGCATCCCACTCCGACCAGTAACCATTGTCGGGTAATTCTAACCCTCTTATTCAGTGTTATTATTGTGGTGAATAGGGGAATAAGTCAACCGATTGTCAGAAGCCTGCTAGTCAGAAGGGCAAAAATCTGTTCATTGAAGAGGATGTGATAGACGAGGGTTAGGAGATTGGTGAGTCCATTTATGATGATTATGGTGATGATTATGGGGCTGGTGATGTGTTGTGTGGTGATGGCCATGAGACTCTAGTTGTTCGCAAGAGCCTATTGACTCCCAAGGATGATTCTAGGGATGACTGGTTAAGAAACAATATCTTCCACATGACCTGCACAGTCGGCGATAAGGTGTGCAAGGTGATCATTAACAGCGGCAATTGTGAGAATGTCACGCCCCGCCCCCAAAATCCTGGGCCCACTAGCACGTGGCAGACCGGCTGTACCTGAGTAGGGACAGGCCCCACCCGGATACAAAGCCTCGATGATCATCAATCACATAAAACATGCACAAGCATGGAATTAATATATGTAGTAGTACTCCAACGAGTCAAGTAAACATGCAAGAGCATGAAATCAAGGAACATCAATAAGAAGGGAGAGAGGCGGAAGTACTTACAAAAAACATAGCAACAGCAAGTCCAATAAACACTCCGTAGAGTGGGTACTAGGCAGAAGTAACTTACAGAGAGGCGAAAGTACTTACCTATATTCACAGGGGTATCCAAAGGTCAGTCGGTACTTTCTCCAACCGCGGCTTTACGCTCTAAGCCGATATTTGGTAAGCGGAAAGCTAATCTTAGTATTTCCGTCATGTAATTAGCATTACTTTTAATTAACAATAGCTCACGTGTTAAACCAATAGTTAAGTTCAACTACACTTTGATTCCACAAATTCTTTGTGAAACACAGTCCATCACATGGCTAACTGTTAAATAAAACTTCAACAATTAAAGTTGGACATGTTCATGGGTTTCTAGTTCCTTTCAAGAACCGCCCTTGTTCATTATTAATAGCTACTCTCAACAGCCACCCACAACAAACACAAGATTCATACAACTCTTTTTCATTCCACCTAACAGCACCCTAGCCTCAACCTTAGAGATCAAGAGGCCAATCTTAAACTAACTAAGCTTCATCATATGCTAACAAACTTTGTTATTTTCCTTAAGAGCTACAGAAACTCACCTCTACAGCTTGATTAAGGCCTACCAAGCTTCAACAGCTCCTTCAAGCTCTCACAGACCAACTAACTCTCTTGTAGCTGCTTTGAAAAGCTAGAGCGTTGTAGCTTTTAGAACCCCAATTCACTGAACCTCTTCACTACTAGTTGTATCTATCAAGTTGTTGTTGTGATGTTGCTGCCGCAGTAGATTTGGTTTATCAACCCGTTGCTCAAAACTCCCCCAAGTTTTATAACAGTAGCTTAACACCAGCTCTAAACAGTAAGATAGAAAATCAAGGAAGTATAAGGCCTCGATATGCTTGGCTCTCAAAAGATCCTCTATTCTTCTCTCCGCTGATCATACTCACTTTTGCTGAGAATCAAGGATTTGTGTTGCAGGCTCCCCATCCATTACTGAAGCTGGTTCTTGTCTCAGTGGTTATCTAAGGGATTAACAGCAGCATTAGTTGTTCAGTGAGTAATTAGGTAGATGCTTAGCAATGAATGTATTTACAGATGTAATTATAGTTAAGTAGGTATTTGTAGAAGCATCTCTCAAGGTAGTGGTATGAGAATGCCTACAACTTGCTTGTCGTTTTGTCTCTGAGAGTCTGTCACATGTTCAGAGGGTTGTTGCAAAACCTTTATATTAATACAATGAAAGCCAGGTGACTGGCAATTAAGAACCATTCCAAAAAAACCTCTATCCTTTTCTTCAAGCTTCTTCTTCTTCTTTCCCTGGCTCCTCTGGCCTAAAATCTCCTCTAATTCCTTCTCCTTCCCCCTTTTTCCCTGTCTTCTTGTCTCTAACCTCTCATCTTCCCACTAAAAGTCCTCCTCATCTTCAGACCTGCTACATTTGGTGCTTTCATTGCTCCGACCTCACTCCACGCCACTGACAACTGACGGGATGATGACTCATTCGCGTGCCGTTGACGACCAGCTCTCTTCCCTGACTGACCGCCTCGACCGCCATGACTCCCTCCTGTGGAACCTGGACCAAAAGATCGATGACTCTGTCGCCGGGCTACAACAAACAATGAATGAAATCCTGACAAAGCTCGCCAGATTGGAACCTCCCACCCCTGCTCCCCTATTGCTCCCCACGCCCCCAACTTTGCCCAGGCCGGCACCACATCTGTCACCCAGCCATCCTTCCCACTCTCTACGGCCTCTCCGCCCCTTTCATCTCCCCCTCTGCACAGCCCCATCCTCCATTCCCCTAACCGCCTCCCTAAGCTTGAGGTTCCCCGTTCTCACCGTGAAGCCATCTCGGATGGCTCTTCCAGATAGAGTACTTCTTCACCTACCATCAAATCGAAGAGAATCAAAAGCTCTCCATCGTTGCCTTCTATATGTCTGGCCAAGCTCTCCAGCGGTTCCACTGGCTACACTCCACCTCTCAGTTATCCACTTGACCTACCTTCGTGCAGCAGCTGGAGCTTCGCTTCGGTCCATCCTCCTTTGTCAACTATGAGGCACAGTTGTTCAAACTCAAACAGACATCCACCGTCGCCTCCTTCCACAGCGAGTTTGAAAGCCTCTCCAATCACATCTCCGGCCTCTGCCACTCCAGCCTTTTAAACTACATTCTATTGGGTTTGCGCGAGGACATCCAGCGGGAACTCTTCTTGCTACGACCGGTCACCCTCTATGAAGCAATTGGCATGGCCAAACTGGTGAAGGACAAATGTGACGCCGCGCGCCCCTTGCCCGCGAACATTCCACCTCCCCTGCTCAACAACCCTCCAGAGTTGCCCCCCCTTGATGCACCCCCACACAACCCCAAACTATGCCTCTCCCCATCAAAAGGTTATCGCCAGCCGAGATGGCTTCACGGCGAGAATGGGGCCTTTGCTTCAATTGCGATGCCAAGTTTACGCCGGGTCACCACTGCCGACCTCCCCAATTCCTCTGTCTCTTGGCTGAGTTGGATGAAGATCCCCTCCTATCCTCGATCCTATCACTGGTGCTCCATCTTTTTCTTATGAATTTGCAAGACTTCCACCTTGAGTACAAGGTGTTGGTCGAAGGACGGGCGAATGTTGCAGGCTCCCCATCCATTACTGAAGTTGGTTCTTGTCTCAATGGTTATCTAAGGGATTAACAGCAGCATTAGTTGTTCAGTGAGTAATTAGGTAGATGCTTAGCAATGAATGTATTTACAGATGTAATTACAGTTAAGTAGGTATTTGTAGAACATCTCTCAAGGTAGTGGTATGAGAATGCCTACAAGTTGCTTGTCATTTTGTCTCTGGGAGTCTGTCACATGTTCATAGGGTTGTTGCAAAACCTCTATATTAATACAATGGTCAGGCCTGCTACAATTTGTCTTCAGTTTCCCTTGAACTCTACATGTCTTCCACCTCCTCCTATCCTCCAAAAATTATTTCCACCCGGTTAAGGCTTAGCTTGACACGTTCAACCTGCTAACTCTAAATGCCACTTCCAGCTTTCTTCAATCAAAAGTCACTCGTGAGCTGCCATGCAAGCTCTTTTGCCGCCAACTCCTCCTTTCTATCACATGATATACTGACTTTTGGTTTTCTTTGTTTTCTATTTTCCAATAATCCATGCTATTAACTTTATCTCCTAAGTTCCAAGGCCTTAATTGGATACCCAGCTAACTATAAGGGAAACCTAGAGAAACATGAGAATGAATTTAAAAAGCCCATAATGGAAGATGATGTCATCATTTTAGTTGCCATTTTAACTATTCGTTGAAATGTATGAACAAAGGTTTCCAAGTCATACATGTTCATTCAATTAAACTACTTTACTTTATTTTATTAATTGACCATCTCAGGCTTTATTTAACTACTAGCCTTATGATTTTGAGGAAAGTAACAAATAATCCCCCAAAACTTATGAAATCCCTAAAAAATCCCTGCAAGTTTCAATATCTCTATTTATTCCCTCCTTTATCAAGGGACTGACGTTTTACTCCTTACAGCTGCAAACGATGTTTAGAAAGGGTTAAAAAGACGCTGCTGCCCTTGGAGTAGTTGAGTGGTTCTGCGCCTTCTGCCACGCCCGTACAAGTCACGTCCCTTGGTGAAAGGACGCTACTGGCCCCCTGAGTGACTTCTCCTCTTCCCTCCTTTGTGTCCCCGTCTTTGGAAAAAAATACCTAAAACGCTAAACAGTACGCCTCCATGCGAAGAAGACAGCGACCACACCATCAGCCCTGCCGGACGATCCTTCATCTTCTCTTCCAGCAACGATTCCCTGAGTTCAGCCGGAGTTTGCAAAGAAGGTACCAACCGCAACGCAACCCTAAACCTTCTTATACGAAGAGATTGGGGCTTCGCCGCCGGTGCTCGATTTCCCCTGTTTGTTTGTTTTTTTGAGTTTATTCTTTCCTTTTTCATATCATCTGTAGCATAATATAATTTGTGCATGTGGATTGTAATCATATTATGGAGATTTACGGTTTAGGGTTTAGGGTTTTGATACTTTCTCATGTTTAACAGTAAGGCAATGAAGCTATGTACACCGGTGGTGTTGTTCATGTGCTTTTGGACATGTTATTTACTGAATGTGTTTCATTGTGGTATGTTGTTTTAGAAATCAGTAACAAAGTGTTTAAAATTGCCCTAATATGTTTAGTATAATGGACAATCCGCTTAAAATTTGCCTTAGGTGTTTAAAATCATATATATATGTTTAGAACAATGCATATGACTAAAATGTTTATATGTATTTTGGCGTTTTCGTTGTAGGTAACTACACCATGTCTGAGAATTTGGTTAATGGACGTTGCTACATGGGTCCACTGGTTGACTGCCTCACTGAATTGAACAAACACATGAACCGAAGACACAGGCAAATCATCAACAGTACTCCATTTGCTCCCCTTCTTGGTATGAAGCAAATAGTACAAGAAAGGGGCGTGCTCGACGCACTCATGCAGGCTTATGACATTCGCCTTCAGAAATTTAGAATCGGGGAAAGCTTGGTGAGTTTCCATCCAGAGGACGTCGACATAATACTTGGACTGCGCTGCAGTGGAACTGCCGTGCAATTTAAAAGGCCCACCGCCCGATCCACATTCGAGGACCTCTACCTCGATAAAGTCTACTCAAGGAGTCGAGATTACATGAAAAACACTTTGCTGGATCTTGTGCATAGGAGAGGCGAGAAGGAAAACTTTTTGAAATTGCTAATAGTGTATTTGATGGGTGTCTTCTTGTTTCCGACCACAAACTGCACGGCCCCAAGTTGGAGCGCACATTATATCGATAACCTAAAGGCGCTGGGGACATATGCATGGGCACAGGCCGTGCATACATGGCTCATGGACAATGTCCAACTTACATCTGCTCGAGTACATGAAAGGCGTTCTGGGAAGAAGGCCACGAACACAGGCTATCTCAGAGGGTGCTCGATCGTGCTGATAATCTGGTTCTATGAAGTAACTCATTCTGGAAAGAAGCTGGAGTTCCGGCGGACTCCAAGAATTTTATGTTAAGGTGAGACCAGTTACAAGAAGACCACTACTGTCAAGGCACTTATAGCATCATTCAAGGGGAAAGCGGTAAGCTTACTTCGTCGTTTCAACTCTTAAGTTTTTAGTTGTATGCGAAAATCTTCAGGTTTATTCAAAGTCTTTGGTTTTGTGACAAAGGCTTTAGTATTTGCTCAAAACTTTAGTATTACGTTAAAGTCTTTAGTATTCATACAAAGGCTTTAGTATTATACTACAGACTTTAGTATTAGACTAAAGCCTTTAGTATTCTACTACAGGCTTTACTTTTTTAAACAGTCCTAACGTTGCTAATGTTTTTGTAATATTCTCTCAGAGTTTCCGGACCTCGTCCCAGAGAACGCAGAAGAGGCTTCCCTCACCAATATCCAGCTACTCCATGGCACGGCCATGGAGGAGAAAACTAGTATGGCTGCTGGTCCAAGTGTCGCAGGTGATCAGACGTGCAGCCATCAGAGGAATGAGAAGAAATCCCGGCACCGCAGGACCTTGGATCCACTGACCGTTCATCCTACTCCGTCCGGTCGGAGGAGCCCAAGCCCAAGCAAAGACGATGTAATGCAGCGCTTGCAGACCAGGTATGATACACTGTTGAAGGAGGTCACTACAATGGGCGGGCAAATTGAAATGTTGCTTGCTAGAGACCAACAGTCGGCTCCGGAGCAAGGAGCGACCAAATCTTCACACCAAGCCCCACCGTCCAAACGAAGTAAGGCAACTGTTTCTAGGGGCTTGCAAGCACCCCCTCGATCCCCGGTTGCATTGGCGGATATCGTAGATGAAACAGTTGCCCGCAAACTGCGGTCAAGGTCAAGAAGTGTCCGAAAGAGGAAAGCTATGGAACCAGCTCCAGAAGTTGGAAGCCCACCGGCTACAGAAAGAGGAACGGAAGGCGAGAAACAAGTGCACAGCGTCGACGAAATAATCGAAACTTTTTCGATATTGAAGAACGCGGCACCAAGTGATGCAAAAACATTGGCCCCCATTAGCGACGAAGGTCCCATGGAAGGCCCCCACATTATTATAAGCATCGTTCCCGCGAAAGAAGCCGAAGCGGGCCCCGTGCCCGTCACTATGGAAGCAGTGGATAGGGCACCCGCTGGTGAGACAACCATTGGAGATTCACTCATTGGCGACCCACTTCCCGCCGCGGATGAGTGCATGGTGGTTACCGAAGAAGCCGAGGCAGACCCCGTGCCCGTCACTATTGAAACTGACAGTTTCCTTGTCGATGAAAAGACCCCCGCCATCTTGGAAACCGGCATACCGCCGGAGGCAGTGCAAGAGGCCCCTGCTGGTGAGACACTCATTACAGATCCACTTCCCACCGTAGACTCGGTAACCCCTCAACACTCATATGAAAATGTGATTGATGCAGAGGCGTCCGTCTACACAAGAGAAAATGTAGAGCCGGTCAAGACAAATTTTATTCCAAAAAACAAGTGGCCTACAGGGTTCAAGTGCCTCAACAAAGAGATGCATGCAATCATCAGTTTCTTCCTTAACTGCCTGATGGACAGGTGAGAACAATTTTCATACTTCATGATCTGTTTAGTATTTAATACGACTGCTTAGTATTGACCTTAACTGCTTAGTATTATGCTTAACATCTTAGTAATTTACTTAACAACGTAGTATTCGACTTAAATGCTTCGTATTGTACTTAACAGATTAGTATCTGACCCAACTGTTTATTTAATGTGCGCTCTGATTTCTCGTGTAGTACAATTATTTGGAAGAATGAATGGGCTTTTAATACTCGTGCCCAATTGTACCCACTGGTCGAGGGAAGAGAACTTGTGTCCGACGATGTCATGGATATCTTAGTCATGATCCTGCTGGACGAATTGAAGAAGACACCTTCCCCATACAAGAGGCGTGGATCCATCACTAGGCCTTTTGCTTTGCTACTCGCGAAACAACTCCATACTACAAATGAATCCCTCGCACTGATGTCCGATGCAATCAAATCTTTCCATTCATTGGAAGTTGTTCTTATGCCCATCCTTCTAAATAGGTATTTCCACCTCCTTGTCACGGATAAAGAGACGAGGCAGTATATTCACTACTCATCTCTCAAAAGCCAGACATATGACAGGGCGGCTGAGGAAATAGTAAGTTAATCACTTTCATATTTCGTATTCTCCCCTTCGCACCCGCTTAACCGTCTTTGTTCTAAACGTAGAGGGCTCTTTTCGAATCTGCACTTCATATCGAGCATGGGGACTACTTCAAAACAGACAAGTTTGAACTCTCTCATGACCGCGACTGCCCTCAACAGAAAGAGGACAGTGTAGACTGCTCCGTTTACGTCATGCGGTTCATAGAGCAAATACTGAATGGTGAGAAGCTTCACCAGAATCACGCTGAGGTTCCACGTCTACGGCTGGAGTATGTCGCATGCATACTTTCCGACTGATTCAATCGAACATCTCCACCGGGTAAACAGAAGAGACCGCCAACTAAAGTAGCATCCTCGAAGAATCTCTAGGTCTTTCCAATCATAGGCTAAGTGTTTACTATCAGGACTTATTGTTTACTATCTGGCGTAAGGCTTTAATATCTTGTCGTAAGTGTTTACTATCAGGACTAACTCTTTAAGATTTTGAGTGCATGCTATTTTGACCAGGTGTTTACTATCCTTGTACCAAGCATTGCATCCATGTAAGCATTTTATAAATGTATATGTCACATTCTATATTTGTCAAAACTGGTTAAAATCACAGATATTTACATTCAACACCCAACTATTCATTACCCAATCTATGCATCACAACAAGTACTAGACAGAGAAAATTAATAAGCTATTACTGCGTTGCAAGTCCTGCGGTTGTAGCTAGTGTTTTTGCAGCGGTTACACCGCAACTCTCTCACGTCTAAGGCCTAGGACTCAATTCTTGTCCGCCTCGGCCATCTCTTCGTAATAGGTGGCCATAGCTGGAGGACGCGGGATACATCTATCGGCTTATTGTGGCTGGGAATTGGAGAAATATGGTATGCATATGCATTGGCGTACATCTGCACCATAAAGTAGTCATCCACGAATTGATGTACACTTGCCTCTGAAGTCACAATTGCCGCGTAAGCATGCGTGCAAGGTATTCCATGGACTTGCCAACGTTTGCAAGAGCATATCCTTGTCCACAAATTGACCGCGTAGCTGCACTGGTCGATAACTTTGAATTGCTCTCATCCGAATAGCCAACGCGAAGCAAGCGGCTTGACTCGATAGTGTCTTCGAGCTTCCGATGTATTGCTGGGCAAAGATGTGTTCCCCATCGCCGAACATGCTCGCACCGAGCATACATCACATTCATGAGTTTGCACCTACAAATAGTAAACGATTATAAAAGATAATCAAGCTTCTAGAGAAGAGTAAAGCTTTAAATATGATATTAAAGAGTTTTGCGATATAATAAAGCTTTCCAATCAATACTAAAGACTTAAGCCTGATAGTAAAGCGTTATACGGGATACTAAAGTGTTCCGCTTGATAGTGAAGCGTTAAGCCCGATAGTAAAGAGTTATCTACGATACTAAAGAGTAACCCTAAATAGTAAAGCTATTTAGTCATGGGTGAATATTACCTGATTGAGTCGACCATTTCGGTAACCGGGAGGTGACTCGCTTCCTTGATCCACACATTGAATGACTCTGCGACGTTCGAGTACATCTCACACCACCTTTGCCCCTTAAACAAATAATTCGACCAATGGGCCACATCAGACTTCTGGATTAGCCAACGGTGCGCTTATGCCGATGCGGCCAGGAGGTCCTTCACCGCGTCATCGAATTCTTTAGCAGTACATGCGTATGCGATGCGGGTAAAGAAGGCCCAACATTCCTCCTTTAATGCTTTCCCAAGACTAGTATTTTCCTTCATGAAGTTCGCCTATAGGTGTCGCAAACAATAGGCGTGAGACGATGAAGGGAACACCCTTGCGATGGCATTAACTAGACCTTTCGATCTATCGGATATGAATGTAATGCACTTGTCATAATCCTCATCTCCATATATTGTATCCCTGAGAGTGGTGAGGAACCAAGTCCAATTGTCGTCGGTTTCATTGTCCACTATGGCGAATGCGACGTGGAAGAATCCCTCATTGCCGTCTTTGCCCATCGCTCCTAACAAGATGCCACCGTATTTCCCAAGTAGATATGTTCCATCAACGAACAAGAGCGGCCTGCAACCCAACTTGAAGCCGACGACACAAGCACGGAAATAAAAATAACCACGTCTGAATCGCCCGTTATCACTTTCAATTGTGGCAACGCTACCGGGATTTGTCTCCATCACCTTTTCGACGTACCATAACAGCAAATCGTAGCTTTGTACCTCACTCCTGTGGAGAACGGTTCTGGCAACCTCTTTTCCCATCCATGCTTGCTTGTACGGAAGACCCACTCTCGCAAAATATCTCGTTGAATGTCGACAGCCCGATACAAGGGACGATCCTTGAGCTTCTGGATCACACGATCGCAAACCCATTTTTTGGATGCTTTCGGGAGGGAACTCGTCCCGATACCGCCACCACACACATGTGTGGGCTGCAATGTCTTTATTCTAAAGGTATGCAGATTTCCCTCTTGAGAAGCATGAACCCTCCAATTGCAGTCTGCCTTGGCACATTTGGCCGTCACCCTTTCTCTGTCATTTTTTATGAAGGTAAAATCAAATTTCCTTTTGATAGCAAGGTCACGGAGCACATTCCTGAAGTGTTCCACCTTCTAAAATCGTTGGCCGACACTGAGCACTACAATCTCGTGAGTTTGAGAAGAACCCACAATGTTCAAGGACATGCTCTCGGCTAGAGGATCCCTGTGGATTGATAAGAGACTCTAAGTGAGACAATACTAAACAGAACAACGTAATACTAAACAGATAAGTCAGATTTTAAACACTTACAGTAGATACTAAATGGATAAGCATAATATTAAAGTGTTGAGTCTATAATAAAGAGATAAGATCAATACGAAAGACTTTAAGAAAGTCGTAAAGTCTTACGTGTTTGTAATACATGGCTGCGAGAAATAATAAACACATACTAAAAAAAACATTAACTTACGTTGGAAACGAAGATCCGCACTCGTCGTCTACTGTCACTTCACCTGTGTCCACAATAAGGTTGACCATATTTTTGTTGAACGAGTGAAAAATGTTGCACATACGCACAAAGTCCGTAGAATTGTCAATGAGACAAGTTGTTCTAAGATCATCTCGTGCTATATAGCTCACTCTCACGCTAGAGGGGTCAAGGTCCCACCGTTCACATATATCACCTATTACTGACTCCCAACAAGTGAGCACTGTGAGCTCCAAGGCTAGACCTTCTCCCCCATATTGCGCGACGGCGAAAATGGTTTCCATCAAAATCCTGCAACAAGAACGCCGTTGCAAAAACAACAGAATTATACTACGCACGCTATGAAACCACGTCTGGGAAATCTATTACCTTTGTAGTTTGTCATTGAAAGACTCTCCCACCCAGCCTGTTGCCGCCACAGACTCACTACGTCGTAGCTTCTCTACAAGACTAAAACCCAACATAAGCTCTCTGCAAAAGAACAAAAGAAAGGAGACGAAGAGAAGGAGAAGAAGAGGACTAGCTTCTCTCACAAGAATGGAAGTACACAACATGGACTGATGAAAAAAGCCTGCTGCTGTCATGTCAACCAAAAGGTAGTTTTTGGGCTGGAATGGGAGGGTATTTTCGGGTTTTTATCATAAAGTAACGGGTGCAGGTCACGGCAGGGACTAAAAAGTCAGTATTTTAAAAAGGAAGGACTGAATAGTATAGTTTTTAGTCAAAGGGACTGAAAAGTCAGAAAGTGAACAGGCAGGAATGCTACAGTAATTTTCCCTATGATTTTTATCATTTCATGGAACCTTGATGTGACCATCCGATGTGATGGCTCACATTGTTTTCATCTACCCCACTAAGTCCAAACATTGAATTTAAACCCTAAGAAATTTAATGGAAATGACCATCATTACACCATAGATAAAAATGTGGACTTAAGCTTAGTAGTGGATGATGTAATATAGGCAATTAACTTTAAGTTCTTATCCCCTCAAAACCACTACATGCAAGTCCAAGTTAGCAAACAATCATTTTCTTCTTAATATTTTTATTCCCCATAATTAACTAAACATAATTAAGGGAATTCATAATATTGCGACCATTACAGAGAACATGGTATGTAGGGAGGTTGTCCAGAAATTACGGCTAAAGACGGAGCGTTATCTCAAGCCGTACAAGTTATCGTGGCTGAGCAAAGGTAGTGAGGTAATAGTAGACAACCAATGCCTCGTGTCCTTTTCCATTGGCAGGAGGTACTTTGATAATGCATGGTGTGACGTTGTGTCTATGGATGCCTGCCATGTGTTGTTGGGTTGGCCTTAGCCGTATGATAGTAATGTTATTCATGATGGAAGAAAGAATATATGTTCCCTTAGCACCAAGAGGGAAAAGATTCTGTTGGCACCCCAACGAGAAGAAACCCCTCTTTCCTAAACAGCCAATACCACTTACCTACTTTCTATGCCCAGGTTTTTAGACGGGATAGAGAAAGGGGATGTAGTCTATGCTCTATTGCCCTGCAGGAATAGTATTATGGACATAGATCCAGATCTACTAGTAGAGGTGCAACAGCTGCTCATGGAGTTCTTGGGCTTTATACCAGAAAAACTTCCTCCTGGACTTCCACTTATGAGGGAGATTCAACACTAGATAGATCTTATTCCTACATCAAGCTTACCCAATTGACGGGCGTATTGCCTTAGTCAAAAGGAGGCCGAAGAGTTTCAATGACAAGTGGAGGAGATGTTGAGGAGTGGCTATATCAGAGAGAGCATGAGCCCATGTGTAGTCACAACCCTGTTCGTGCGAAAGAAAGATGGCTCATGGCACATGTGTATGGACAACTGAGCAAATAAGAGAATCATAGTCAAGTACCGGTTTCCCATTCTTGCTTGGATGACATGTTGGACCAACTATCCGGCTCAAAGGTCTTCTCAAAAATTGAACTTAAAAGCGGATACTACCAGATAAAAATACGGCCTGGGGATGAGTGAAAGACGACATTCAAGACATAACATGGGTTGTATGAGTGGATAATGATGCCTTTTGGGCTATCCAACATGCCCAGCACGTTTATGTGATTCATGCACTAGATTTTGTGTCCTTTTATGGGGAAATTCGTTGTGGTTTACTTAGATAATATCCTCATTTATAGTCCGACTTGGTCCTTACACTTTGATCATCTCTATATTGTCTTTGAGATACTAAGAACGGAGTGCCAATTTGTCAATCGTTCTTTCTTCACCACCTCTGTGACTTTTTTGGGATTTTTTGTGTCTATTGATGGTGTTCATGCAAATCAATCAAAGATAGATGCAATCTTGGAGTGGCCCAGACGGAGGACTTTGTACGATGTTCGGAGTTTTCATGGGTTGGCCTCATTCTACCATCGGTTTATCCGGGATTTCAGTACTCTTATTTCCCCTATCACAGAATGTCTCAAGGGATGTGACTTCAAGTGGATGAAGAAGGCAGAGGCCAGCTTTCATTTGGTCAAGCAGAAGATGACCGAAGCACCGGTTTTGGCACTTCCTGACTTCGACAAGGTATTCGAGGTCAATTGTGATGCATCTGGAGTTGGCATTGGTAGTATACTGAGCCAGTCAAGACGACCTGTAGCTTTCTTCAGTGAGAAGCTATCAGGATGGAAGAATAATTATTTCACCTATGACTTGGAGTTCTACGCCATAGTTCAGTCCCTGAAGCATTGGCGTTCCTACCTCATTCAAAAGGAGTTCATTTCGCTCACTAATCATAAGGCTCTAGAGTACATCAACGACTAGTAACAACAAAGCAGACGACATGCCAAGTGGGTAGCATACTTGCAAGAGTTCACCTTTTCCTTGAGACATCAAGCAAGGAACCTTAATCGTGTTGCAGATGCAATGAGTCATCGCACTTCACTTCTCACCACCATGAGTGTCCAAGTTGCAAGTTTTGAGGCTTTCACAGATATGTACACACCTGATCCTTTCTTCGGGCACATACTTCAGGAGGTAACCGAGGGACATCGTGAGGATTTTATTTTACATAAAAGCTACTTGTTTCATAGATTACAGTTGTGCATTCCCGATTGTTCATTACGACAGCAGATCAAGAGCCGACACCATAATGACGGACACTTTGGTGGAGATAAGATTTACACACTCATATTGGCTAACTTTTATTGGCCGAAGCTATCTAGTGATGTGGCTCATTTTGTGGATCATTGCTTTGTGTGCCAGCGGGCCAAAGGAGTTCTCACCAGTGATGTAGCTTATTTTGTGGATCATTGCTTCGAGATCTTCATGCTCCAACTTGACGGGGGTATAAGGATATTCTTGGGATATTAATTTCTGATGTAAATAAATTTGGCATCATTCATTGTAAATATTTTAGTTCCTTATTTAGCTCTTAATTCTTAAAAAAGCAGATAGATGAATGTATCTGTATATATCTCATTTCACGTTAATGACAGATAACACAATTTCCCCACAAATTTGTCAATAATTGAAGAACAAAGATCCATTTGATAAGATCTAGCAGTACTGTGCGGGGAACCACATGTAAATGCAGCCGGGGCAATTTATTCAACATTCTTTACTCTTGATGAGATAAAAAAAAAAAAAAAGGACACGCAATGAACAGATGCTGCAAAGAATGGAAATCAGAACACACTTGACAATTTATATTTAGGGGATCCAAACACTGTTCTCAAACCATCAACACATAATTAGTCTCAAACAATCTAACACTTGGGCAGGTCTGATGGAGGATGGGGAAGTGTCTCCAATGGTCCCTTCCCATTCTTCACAAGGAATGCCATGGAGAGGCCCCATGAGGTGTGGATCTCCAGGTGGCAATGCATAAACCACACACCTGCAATCATGCAAACAATAGTTAGAAAAAAACAAAAAAAAACAAAAAAAAAAAAAGTTTTTTCAGCCAAAATAATCTATAAAATAAAACGATTTTCAAAACATATGTGAAAATAATCAAGGTAAATTAATACTATATATATAAATATACTCAACACCTTTTACTTACCAGGATTATCAGCAGTGAACCTGAGAGCAGCCCATCCACCCACAGGAACACCAATGGTGTTCAGGTATGGTGGATCAACCAAGTTAAGCTTGGCAGTAAGAGGATTGTAGTTTCCAGTCCCAGAACCAACCACGTAAAAACTATAGCCATGCAAATGAATGGGATGGTTCTCAGTGCTAACAGTGCCAGTGTCCTGCAAGATAAGCTGAACTCTAGACCCATATTCAAGCACCTTCACCCTTGTGTCATTCAATGAGTTGGTGTCATTGGGAAAGTTGTTAGGTGCTCCATTGACAAAGTCATATATCTTCATAGGAACACCAGGGAAGTTCTCTTTGAAATGCCCTTGAATGCTATCATAGTAAGCTTGCAAGAGTGCTACTTGAGGCTTCACAAAGGTGATATTGTTCATGGAGGCGGCAAAAACACCACCATTCGGCCCCTGACAGCTCTTGTTCGGCGTGGCGGAATGACATTTTTCGACGTTCAGGCCAATGGTGAAGAAGAGATTGTTGTCTATCTCCAACGGGAGGTCTGAGGCATTCAGGCTTCTCAGGCCATCCAGGTGCGACTTTACTGCAAGGTTGTCATTGAAGCTCGGGAGCTCGGCCGGGAGGCCAACGGAAGTTAAGGAGGCACCGGTGTATTGGAAATGCGCAATGGCTGTGATGTTCTGGAAAGGAGTATTCTGCGCTGACATGTAAGGGCCCATGGCCATGTCATACTTGCCGATGGGCTGGTCGGCATGGACAAGGACATTGGTCGTCTGCCCGGGGGTGATCATGAGCTGGTCAACAGTGAATGGCTTCATGTATTCACCGTCTGCCTCGACAATGGTCATCTTGTGGTTGGAGATGGAGAAGAAGTGCTCCATGTTGAGTGCAGCGTTGATTATCCTTAGTAAGTATGTCTTGCCTGGCACCACATCTATTTGGTAGACGTCTGATATAGACAGGAAGAGAGACTCAGGATTATATTTTCAGTTGCTTCAACATTTATTGTTGAATTATAGGAACATAGAAAGGTTGTAGTACCATTGCTAGAGCAGTTGTAGAGAGGTCCAGGATGGCCATTGATGAGATAAGCATCAGCAATTGGAGGTCCTCCCCCACTGGCTAGAACTTGCTTCTCTATCTTCAATACATTCTTGTGCCAATACTCACCTAAAAACACATCAATTTGAACCATGCTTAATCCAACTTAAATGCTTAAGATGATATATAGAAAGAGAGACCCGAAACTATATATCTTACCAAGTACAAGTACGTGTTCTTCATAAGGGTGTGGAAAAGGATAGGGAACACCAGTCTTTGGGTAAACAACAATAGCGCCATGCACAGTGGCGCGAAGCCAGTTAACGTGGGCATGCCATAGGAGAGTGCCCTTCTGCTGAGACAGAGTGAACTCATAGGTGAAGGTCTGCCCGGCCTGGATCGGACACTGGGTGATATAGGAAGGGCCATCAGCCCAGCATGACAGCCTCTGCCGCACACCATGCCTTCATGCAAACAACCACATGACAAACTCGTCATCGCTAGAGATAATAGACTCACATTGATTAATTAAGTAAATGACCTATGAATAATATACTGTAGAGATTACCAATGGATGGTGGCATTGTGAGGAGTCTCATTGGTGACTTTGACTATGACACGATCATCTTCCTGCGCATAGACAACCGGCCCCGGGAACATACCGTTAATGGTGATGATCTCCTTGCGGTTGCAAAGCTTGGTTACATAGGTTTTCTGCACCTGTATACACACACCCAAGCACGAACACATGTATCAGCATCACCCTAAACAAAAGCGAGGAAGCCAAAAGAAAGAGCTACCTTGAATTCATAGAACCTAGTAGAGGCACCCCTAGGCCAATGCTTAGTGGTATGACTTGCTGCCAAGGCATAAGAAGTATAGAAGGAGAGCAAGAGACTTAGGCGCACTATGAGACAGGAGGACATGGCCATCACTCTCACTCTCTCTGACTCTGTTCTACAATGCTAGGGAAAGGAAGAAGTGCTTTTAAAACATGGGTTTGGGCCAGAAAGAGCTTGTCCAGTAGTACATGGTATAAGCAGGGCAGGTTTCATGATTCCACCAACACGCCTTACTTATTACTTATTCCCAATTATTCCAAGTCTCTTGGTGGCTCTGCTTCTCGATAAACAATTGAAGGATTCTTGGCAGTTGACTTCATTGCATCAGATTGCTATCTGCTCCTTTTGGCCCCATACTATTGAAACTAAAGTTTTCTCTTTCTCTTTTCACTTTAACCTTTTCCTTGGTTGGTGCTAACTCTTGAATGAAGTAGCACTCTAAGGTGAAGGGTGGTGGCTTTTGGGAGACATGACTCTGTTCTTCCTCTTTCCAAGTACTCTTAACCATATGAATGATTGCTAGCATTCACCTTTCTCTCATAATGGGTAACATCTCCATCTCAAGATGATTTGGATAGCTAATAGTTATTTGGGAAGTCAATTCACCGTGAACGTGATTATGTGAAGCTTAATGCCACTAGAATTTAGGGGAAAAAAATTTCGAAGGATTGATCCCAAGTAAAATCAGACAACTATTGTTTCTCATAGCCAAGAAAATAAATAACTTTTTCTCCTAAACCATACAAGCCAAAAGCTAAACTAATCTATTTTCACTGCACAACATTGACAGCATTCTTTTATCAAAAAAAAAATGTTGACAGCATTAAAGAGAGATTAATCAACTAAATGTTTTGTGTTGAGTTAGTAAGCATTGTATGTTAAAAGAATTTGATATAGTTGACTCTTGAATGCATAAATATACAAGGAAAATGGATATGGAATTATGAATGATGAATTAGGTTATGGAATATTAGTTATCAGAAGTTAACACTTATGGTTGCTGACATGCAAATTTTCAATTGTCTAAGATGCAACACTTTCAACAAGAGCTGTTGAGCTAAACCCTAAAAAGTTCTCCAATTTTGATTTGCTCTCAGTAAGTAACAATTGTTTAAGCTGCTTAAGAGAATCATTTCTTCTCTTAGCAATTTATTGTTCACATACGGAAAAAAACACAAAAAAAACGATACACAGGATGGTTCAATAAAACAAATTTCAGAGCTAATAAAAAGATTTTTAAAAAAACTATCATGATTTCTCTCAATTTCCACATTTTATAGATGGCTATGAAACGATCAAACAAAACTAGAAAATAAGATGGGACCTTATCTAGCTTTAACTGCAACTTAAATTATCTATTCATCTACTGCACCAAATCTCAGGTCAAAGTCATTCATGATGTGCATCACTTCACCTACATCAATATTATGATTAATTGATGACCAAATTTTTTGGTGTGAATGCATTGAGATGTTTTCCTTGAGTTGTCTACAACTTCCAACTCTTGCAACACATTCAATAAAGTTATCTTCGGTTTGAGATGCTATCTGCTGCACCAAATACAGATGGTGGTACTTGCTGCAAATCTTTTTAAGTCCATTGTGAGCATTAATTTATGATGACTTGTATGCTTGGTCATCTTATTCTTGTGATGCTGTTTAGTATGTTAGGAAGAAGATAGGTAGTGTTCAGTTGAAGAACCATCAAGCTAAGCTTGCTCAAGTCTTTATATGAACTCAAGAAACAACCAATGTCATCAAAACAGTTGTAAGAAATGAACTAGCAGAACATATGAAACACTTGAGATAAACAGAACCAAATTAGCATGGAACTGAATCGTTGTGTTTTCATTGCACAGAAATTCTCAGAGGAATTCTTCTATATGTTATGTTTGTTAGATAACATTTGCATTTCAAGACTTGAGCCATGTCACAGTAAAAAGAGTTCCCAATAACAACTGCCGCAGAGGAACTTTGTGAAGAAAATGGAGGCATAGTTGAGGAATTTGATGATGCGGAATGAAGGCAGTTAAGAAGGTTAGAGATCTCTAGAAACATGGAGATATTGTGGCGAGTGAAATTTTTTCATTAATGTCAAAGTAACTAGTGACAATAGAACCAGACTTCATTGTGAGTGAATTGTACATGTTTCCTAATGATCATGCACAGCCATCCAATTTGTTCAAATATAGAATTCCACCCTTCAAGTCTCTTGGAAAGAAACTAAGAAGCAAACATGCATCAGAATGCATCATGACAAGGCAACATAATGGATTCAATTTATTATAACATCTCACGACAAAGAGTGATACAAGTACCACTATGCTTCACTTGATGACTGAAGACTCCTCTGAGTTTCAAAACCAAATTGCATCTACTGTATCATCCTTCTCTGGCCTTAGATAAGCCTCTAAAGTAAAATAGTTGAGATTTTATGTGTGTGTGTGTGTGTATAGAAAAGGTATGTTCTTAAAGAAAGGCAATATTGGACTCTCAAGATGAGAAAATGTTCTGAAGCTCATAATTTACAAGTAAATATGTGACATAAAAGCAGCATACCTTCTTGGATAATTCACAGGGAACTGTGAAAGGATAGAAGGGACTTACAATCTGCAATTGCTTGCAAAACATGCATATATATGATCTTCTGACTACTGTATTTATCAATCAGAAGACTGCTAGTTCCAAGAAGGTTGAGGTAGTACATTGTACTATCAAATCAGTCAGAAAGGTACTGTTCAAGGTTCTAAATGGCACCTGATAAGGAGAAATCATGTTATAAATTAAATAATTCACAAATGCAATAAGTTATAATTCAATTCTTCACGAAGTTTTATGGTATGTAGCTTAGACTACCAAGAGAAGCATTTCACCAAACAGTTGATGACCAAAAGAAAAACCAACCCAAATACAAGCAACAGAGAAAAAAGTTTGGCTTACCTCAGATAAAATTCAGCCATTTGTAGACGAAAATGGGTCATATATGTAGAGATAGATGAAGAAAGTGGTGTTGGATGTGAAATTATCCATGGTAACATTCAATGAAGATCTTCTTGCATTTGAAAAAGAATCTTCTTCAATTAATCAACATTCACAAAGAAAATTAGTTAGCTCATTTATCTCATAATAAGAGGTTGATGGTTCGAACCACACTTACAATATAGTTGTAATTGATTGTCCATATTTATATATAAAAAATAATCTTCAATTTTAGTCCCTTGCTAAATATTTCACTTTCATAATTTTCCAAACCGAAGAATATTTAAAAAAAAAATCAAAATGCCAAAACACATATAGGTTGGTGACAGATAATACTAAAGCTTGCTTGACTAGTTCTTTTCTCCAAATATTTTCTGATCCATGAATAGACATAAAAATTGTTTTTTTATTATTTTTCTTAAATTTTTTTTTTACTTTTTTACTTCACAGGAAAATTGTGATAGATAGTAGCAAAGCTGCATGAGAATTCTGATGCCCATACAAATATGTGCGACACTCTCCTGTAAATATACATGGTCGATCAAGTAATCAAGTACCCAAAAATAGGTAAGTCGAATCCACAAGAACTAGACACCAGTACTAATTATCTTTTATTACCTAGCTTAAACTAAACTATGTGTGATGATTTGGATATCTTGATTAATAGACTAATGCAAACAATTAGGGATTGGGATTACTCAGAGATGAGATATGGCACATCAGATCACAATCCTCCTAGAACTACTACTTCTAAAGAAGTGCCCATAATAAGCATATCATCTACATATAAACAAATTATTACACCCACATTATTAGCAAATTTACTATATACACATTTATCTGCTTCATTAATTAAATAGCCATTAGAGACTAAAACTTGATTAAATTTTTCATGCCATTGTTTTGGAGCTTGTTTAAGTCCATATAATGATTTTATAAGTTTACATACTTTATGATTGTTGCTACAAACTACATACTTTTCAGGTTGTTCTATTTAGATTTCTTCTTCAAGATCTCCATTTAGAAAAGCTGTCTTAACATCCATTTGATGGATAATTAAATTGTTAATGGCAGCTAGTGCTATTAGAATACGTATAGAAGAAATTCTAGTAACATGGGCATAAGTTTCAAAATAATCTATTTCTTTCTTTTGTGAGTATCCTTTAGCTACTAATCTAGCCTTATATTTGTCAATAGACCCATCTGGTTTAAGCTTCTTCTTAAATATCCATTTACAGCCTATGGCTTTTGAACCAAGTGGCAAGTCTACTAATTCCTAAGTATGATTTGATAAAATTGATTCTAATTCAGTATTTATAGCTTCCTTCCAAAATATGGCTTCATGGGAAGTAACAACTTGAGAATAAGTTTGAGGGTCGTCCTCTACAAGGTAAGTATAAAAATCATCTCCAAAATTAATTTCTTTTCTAGCTCTTTTGCTTCTTCTTAATTCAATTTCAGAATTATCAATTTTTGAATAATCATCAGTAGGAGTAATTTTAGGTGTATGAACAATTTTATCAACACAAGTTTTCAAAGAAAAAATATGCTAATAAAAGTCTATATTTTTAGATTCTAGAATAGTGTTAGGTTCCATAATGTCACTCTTAACAACTATAAATCTATATGCAGCACTATTTATAGTATAACCAATAAACATGCCATCAAAGGTTTTGGGTCCTATTTTCCTCTTTTTAGGATCAGATAGTAGTATCTTAGCTAAGCATCCCCAAACTTTAAGATACTTCAAATTAGGTGCATACCATTTCCATAATTCATAAGGAGTTTTTCCTGTCTTCTTAAAAGGAACTCTATTTTGTATATGACAAGCTGATAAAATAGCTCCCCCCTATAAATTATTAGGGGCACCTGAGCTAATTAACATAGCATTCATCATATCCCTAAGAGTCTTATTTTTCCTTTCAGTTATTCCATTAGAAGCTGGTGAAAAAGGAGGCGTAGTCTCATATATTATACCATGTTTTTCACAAAAATCATTAAGAATGCTATATTCATATTCTCCTCCTCTATTTGATCAAAGTCTTTTCATCTTTTTATTTAATTGATTCTCTACTTCTTTTTTATATTTAATAAACATTTCACATGCCTCATCTTTTGATCTAAGCAAATATAAAACAATATATCTAGAAAAGTCATCCACAAAAGTAATATAATACTTTTTACCTCCTCTAGTCATAGTATGTTTTAGATCACCTATATCAGAATGTATTAATCCTAATAATTCAGTTTCTCTTTCAATTGACTTGCAAGCTTTTTTACTTGATTTAGATTCTATACAAACTTCACATTTGTCAATATCACTAGAATCATTCATGTCATGAATTAGACCTAATTCTCTCATTTTCTTAATATATGAAAAATTCAAGTGTCCTAATTTAGCATGCCATAAGTCAATTGAATTCACTATGTAAGCAGAAGAGGATGATGTATTTCCATTACTAACATTGAGTACATTTAAGACAAATAAACCTTGGCTAAAATATCCCTTGCCTATGAAGGTTCCATTTTTAGTCATAACTAATTTATCTGACTCAAAGGCAACTTTAATTCTAGCCTTAACAAGTAGTGAGACAGATACTACGTTAGCATGAAAATCAGGAGCATGCAACACATCACTAAGTGCTAGTGTTTTTCCTGATGTAAGCTTGAGTAGTACCTTGCCTTTGCCAAGAACTAGAGAAGGAGATGAATCTCCCATGTACACTGGCTCCTCACCTTTGGCTAGAGGAATGTTGGAGTGGAAGATATTCCTATCTGCAGAAATGTGCTTTGTTGCTCCAGAATCTACAATCCAATCTTTTGCATTCCCCACCATGAGTGCTTGAGACACTACAGTAGCAATTACTTCTTCATTGTCTCCTTCAACTAGATTGGCTTTTGGAGATGGCACTTTCTTGAAATGGCATTGAGATGCATAGTGGCCTGGCTTGCTACAAACATAACAATTGCCTTTCTTTTTTAAAGTAGCTTGAAATTTATGGTTAGATTTATTATTATTAGTATTGAAGCCAACCTTCTTATGTCCCTTGAATTTTTGTGTAGAACCTTTGAATTTCTTTCCAGCACCTTTGAAACTTTGTTGATGTTCCTTGCTTGATCCTCCTTTAATGAGATTTGCTTTGGATGAAAATTCTTTCACTTTGTCTTCATTGTCCCTTTGACGGTTTTTCTCTTCAATCCGGATGTGAACTATAACATCTTCAAGATTCATATGTTTCCTTTTATGCTTGAGATTGTTCTTGTAATGTTTCCCATTCGTAGTCGCTCATGAGGAAGCCAACAACAAAGGATTCAGGTAAATTGATGTCTTCATTTTTTAGATCACTGACTAAAACATGATAATCATGGATTTGTAAAGACATCTCCTTTTCTTCAGTCATTTGAAAATCAGCATAATTCCCTATTGCATATTTCTGATTTCCAGCATCATCTACTATGTACTTTTTATGCAAGAAATCCCATATTTCTTTAGCAGCTTTGATAGTTGTGATATGTCATATAATTCATTTGAGAGAGTACTAGGAATTATATGACGGCAGATTTTGTTACCTCGCTCCCAGATTGGTAGAGTTTCGGCATACCTCTCGGATGTAGATTCTGGTTTTGGATCAGTGAGGATATGCGCGAGATTGAACATGTCAAGGGAGGAGTGCACCTTTTGTTGCCACCGTTTGAAGAATGTCCCTGTGAATTGGTCGATTTTGGAGACATCGGGAAGTGACTTGGCAGTGTTTATTACAACATCCATGAAAATTGTTCTTAAGATTGTTGGAAAATTTGTTGATTGATGTGACTGAGGCATGCAGGTTGCACTGTCCTTAAGAACAATTTTGCCTCCTCTCTTGGTGTAGCAGGATTAAAGCAGCGATGTTCTCCCAGGATACAACAGTCGGCTTCCTCAGTTTCGTACACCTGAATTGAGAAAGTGAGTGCTCTTGATTTGCTCCGACAGAAGAAGAGGTTTAAGAAAGTTGCAGAAGGAGGAGGAGAGGAAAGAATAGAAAATTTTTGTAACCAGAAAGAGAGGATAGGTTCCCTTTTATAGACCGGAATGCAGAGGGACACAACACTTGGAAGCATCAGTTGAATGAAAAGAGCATCAGTTTGTGTAAAGGGATGCATCAGTTGAATTTAAAATGATGAAGAGAAGCACTAGTTCAAAGAGAAGCATCAGTTCAGAACCTAGTGTATGTTGGGAATCATACTGACCATTGGTAGCACGGGGAAATAGTTGAGAAGAGAAACGGTTAGGTTTTTAACAACCACGATAAATAAAAAATAAAACAAAAACATGGCACGCACGGGGCCAACAAAGAAATCGGTGCATTTGTGTGCACATTATGCTCCCACACGAGTTCAGAATTTTCAAGCTAAACTTGACCCAGATTTGCACCCCCCCCACAGACGCCACAAGTAAGAGAGCATGTCCACTAAACAAGGCTAACATGATACTAGTGGGAAACATATATAAAGAAGGTGCATGTTTTGTGAATAGGCAATGTGGTACTAAACCTATTCTAGTGTATATGAATGTTTTGAAACACTAAAGAAGGCCCAAACTCTATATGGGCTACTAACATTGGATGCTCTATCCCACTAGGGTAGATGACTCAAGGCTCATGCATAGAGAACCACACAAGGATATCAAGAAAGGTGACAACTCCGGGCTAATGCAATAGTAATAACCATACGACCATCCAACACAAACAATATCATGCTAATGTTATCCCCTGAGGAGATAGATGATCGGGCTTATGCAAGTAAAACCACGCAGAGTTGCAAACACAAACAATTAAGGTATAACCAAGAATTATTAATAAAATTAAAACAAATTCATAATAGGAAATTAATCAACAAGTTCATCTTAGGGTTCATGTATCTAAGGCACCATAAAAGGTTTGTCCTATAGCTCTTGTAATAAATTCCAGACTCCTCTAGCTCGTTTACACTGCTCACAGCTCTATCTTCTCCTCTCTTTCTTTTCTCCTTTGCCATAGAATACCCCTTTCGATTGCCACTTGATTAACCTCTTATATGGATATGTCTTTTTAGCTTCTTTTGATTAACCTCTCTTTTGTTCCAAATACCTATTTTCCTGTCCAATCACAACAACATACCCAAAAGAGCACAAAAGTAGAAGAACCTATGCAAAAAGGTGTGCAAAATGCATGTGAATATGATATGAAAATATGTATATTTATTCACTCATTCAAATTCCATTTAATGGGATTAAAATAGGAATGGTATTGATAATGTCATATAATTTGGTACTCTTTCATTTAATAAATCTAAACCAAATGTTCATAAAAAAAAGGGCAACCCGATGCTACAAAACTCCCGCATCGTGTCGGGTCTGGGGAAGGGTGGTTCGGGGAAATAAGCTTGTGTAATCTCAAATAACTTACTGTATATATATAGTTCTACTATGATTATACGTTGTGCATTATTAAAGTTGTGTATCATTAAAATTTATATACTTATATAACTATTATTTTTAAAAAAACTAGGATTAGTACATGCATGGTGGCATTCGGGTATACAAGGATTTAAACTTAAGAATTGTAGTCCATGTTTTTTCCCTAGTTCCATCCACTTTCCTTTAGTTTGCATGGTTGTCCTCCTGGGTGGGTTCCTCTTTAAAGGCCAATGATGTCCTCGATTTAATTTCAAACTCCTTTTGATAAGGCTTTCCATCATTACCAACTTTGGTCATTTTGATGAGTGAGTTGCATCAAACCAGAATAACATTAGATAATCAATTTAACATATTAGTATTAGGAAGACACATTATTTTCTTTGGGAAACTCTGGAGTTCCTTTGGAACCAAATGCTCCAGCTGATGGTCATGACAGCTAGATCTCATCCCCATCAAAGACTCTAGGGTACCTCTCTTGTTATAATGTTTGATCCCTATGCATTTTGTATGGAGACCAGGGTCGAAGATAAGACGAGGAGAGTCCTATAGTTGGACCATATATTTGTTGCATAGGAACATATAAATAGGAGATGTGCGATCGTCTCGTTATCCGTATTGCACATTGTAGCATCATGTTCGATCTCCTTTCCATTGCTACTTGTGGAGATTATCCAGTGTGAGAATTTTGTTTTCCTTGGCCAGTCATACGAATAGTTTGATCTTGAGGGGACATGGCTTGGACCAGAAATTTCTGTTCAACTTCCTCTTCATTCCTTCATTAATCCTAAACTGGTAGAAGGATTTGACTGAAAAACACTATGATGCGCTTAGTTTCCAAGATCTTACCTATTCTAGTTAGTTGAGCTAGGCATGTGCAAGTTGTTAGTAATCTGTTTTTTCCTCTCTTCATAGGGGCCTTGTTTTCAAGAGTGGTCTCCCTCCCATTATCCTCCACTAGTGCCTAGCCTTCATATTAGCTAGTTTTTTGTTGAGTATGAGGGGTTATAGGGAGGGTTGCCGGTTCCACGAGGAGTTTCCCTCCCCTAAATTGTCCATCCATATGTTTTTCATTCTTCCGTCTTCTGGGTTGGTGTTGATGTTGAAATAGATCAGTGCCTCACTGTTATGGTTGATGCTTTTCTAAAAGAAAGATGCCTTAGTCAGCACTTTTTTTGTGTGGGGTAACATAGGACCTTCGGAAGTAGGACTTTTTAAAAATGTTGAGACATAGCGTAGCTTCACTATTAAGAATTCACCACCACCATTTGCCTAACAAAACCTCATCAAAACCTTTGAGGTTGAGAATGCCCATCCTCCCTACTCCCTTGGTGTACAGATCCACTTCCAAATTACCAGTCAAAAGGCATATGAGTCGTTACTTGATCTATTCCATAGAAAGTCTTTCTATATTGCCTTGATCTTTTGGATTACCTACTCAGGTAAGTGCTAGATTGTCATATGTGGTTTGGTATTGCAGAAAAAATTGAGTTAATGAGGGTGGTTCGCCCTCCAAAGGAGAGCATCCTTTCCATGAAGGCATACGTATCCTAACCTTGGCAATAAGTCCCTCCCAATCCTTCTTTTTTGGTCAACCCTCTATTAGAGGAACCCCTGCATATTTTACCGAGGTGAGCAATTTGGTAGTTGATGATCCGCACTGCCTTATAGGGCATTCTTTGTTGTTGTGGATTGGTAAGGATTGCACTCTTGGGGTAGTTGATTCTTAGGTCAATAGCTTAGTTAAAAAGGTAGAAGATCATCTTCAGTATTCAAAATTAGTGGGGCCTCCCTGTGCAAAAGACAAAGAGCTCGTTCGCATACTATAAGGAATTGATCTCTTCTGCCACTTGTGAGCCAACAGGGATTCTACTGTTATATCTGTGATCTCACAGCTTCTCTTAGCATTATGGAAAAAATATATGTCACAAGGCAAACAATAGGGGAGAGCGGGTCATTGATAATTGTTCAAATTGCCATACTTAATTATTATAATTGTGTGCACTTAGCATGGGATTCCGATGATTTGTAGGCCGTTGGTACTTAACATGTTTTACTCTTGTGAATCAGGACAAACCAGGGCTATTCCATGAGGAAATTGTGAAGTTAAGCAAGATTCATCATAAGAAGTACGTCTGAATCACAGAGCTGGACGAAGCTGTCCAGTCTCAAACGGCCCTGTCTAAAGCACAAAAATACCGGACAACACTGTCTACATCTAGACAAGACCGTCTGTCCATAGTGAGAAGCTAGGAATCAGAGCCAACTTACCTAACGACCTCGTGCAAAATGGATACAAGGTCAGTAACGAGGTCATCCAATTCACGGACGGGTCGTTCATCCAGATTGAATAGAAATTGGGAGATCTAGACGGAGCTGTCTACATATAGACAAGACCGTCTAGGAGTCGGTTTGCAGACCAAATACTTTAACGACCCCGCGTGAATTATAAAAGAGAGGTCGTTGCTGGGGCTGTTCATTTCAAAAGAAGAACACCTAGACGGCCCCGTCTACAACAGGCTCATAGAGTGGAAACGTGATCTGCCTATTTCAAGTGCCTTGTAAGTTGTATTCCTACCCTGATGGCACTTGGAGCTATAAATACCCAGGATTAGGGTTGTGAGAGTAGCTTTCAATTCCATCAACCATCCTTGGAGTCTCTCACCAACACCCATCATCTTCAACCATCCACCGGAGGAGATCAGCCAGTCTTGAAAAGGCACAATAGAGCTAGAGCACGAGTGGAGCATAGCTGAGTATCAAGGGAGTGTATGTAACGATCCTCACGAACAGCGTATCACTGTCCCATGTCTTTACTAGCATTCATTGTTGTAATTGCCATGTGTTCCTTATTTCTTGAGTGATGAGGCGTTTGTCAAAGGCCTACTCTTCCGCCTGGTCCATGACCCCGTTATCCCTTTTCTTAACCATCTTTGACCCACCTATGCATGAACCTTAGCCTCCTGCTCTCTTGATCAAGGAGGAGGAAATAGTTCACTTCTCATTTGTCAACACATGGAGAGGATTGATGAGCGATGCTGGTTCCATGGATTCAATGTTGACACCCGGGTTACTAGACAAGTCTGCAAGCCTTGCCCTCTCATTACTCGACACGCAGGAGGCCTGGTCCCCCGTTATGAGCGGATTTTCCGACACAATAACTGTGGTGGTACGACGTCAACTCCTCTGCAACAACATTTGCTCCTCTGCGAATGGTGGTGTGCTCAACAGTCGTCTACATCCCTCCAATTGAGCTTCTTTGTCAGAGGACCACCAGTCCTTCCTTGGTGGTTGCTTGATCGCTATCCTTGTAGGAATCTCATTATGAGGGTTCATCTTCCTCCGATTGACGTCAGAATTGGCGCTATCGGCTCCAAGGAGCTTCTTCTCTAATGTCCAAGGTAATGGCCGCTGACCCAGCTCTAGTGTGACAGAGATACTATGCCAAAAACTCCCGATGTGACATTTAACCACTCTCGGAAGTCATCGACCCCACCGTATTAGTAGCATGACTCAAAGTTCATTGGTGTATGCATCCCTCATACCATTAATGAACACCATATCCCCTACTGGCTTTAGGATTCTGGCTACTAGATCGCGTCTACTGCTGAAGTGCGGTAGTCCCTGGATGCGTAGCCATCGGAGCTTGCCATTTGCTCTCTCCGATGAATCCAAATCTACTATCCATGGGGATAATTTCAGTGAGAATTCAGGTAATCTTAAACAATCCATTCTCTTAACCTCCAGGGCGTGATCAATAGAGGGGAATGTGACCACCATGCAACCATTTTGTAGATGTTTCGCACTTTAGTCCCTTTTCGGTGAGAAATGCTCTGCCAACTCCACCAAAATGGTATGGTGATCCTCTAGGCCTTCTACGATCTTGATTATGGTGCCAATGGAGATCCTCTTTAGTGCTTCATTCTCCTCTAGCATGGAAAAGTCAAGAGCCAAAGACACGTAGTATGTCTCAGGCTCCGGTAATCTCCTTTGGCGAGCCTCCAATAGCTATCCATTGATCGAATCGAGGGGGGTTTTGATGATGTGAGCTTCGCCTTGGTTCCCTGAAGCTAAATCAGGGTTTCCTTGGTCTTACCTCCTTCTAGTTGTCCCTATCCTCGCTCTCTCGAGTGAGCTCGTCAAAATAAGAGCTCTGTTTTTTGTTTTGTTTTTTTTTTTTTTTTGGGTTTTTGTTTTTTTGTTTTTATTTTTTTGTTTTTTTGACAAAGGCGATAAGCACCCCCACGAGGGGAGTCATGGACGTGCCTGGGAGTGCAGCTTAGTTGCTACACACACCTGAGTACTCACTTTGTGCGTGTGGGGGTTCGATCCCGAGATCACCCGGGAAAGCACACCTCATCCGTTTTATGCAAAGGACTCGGTACCAATAGGTCAAGAGGACAGTGGTGAAACAAGAGCTCCTTCGGTGCCCAGATCCCCCACATTGCCTACGTACAAACCTCTTGGTGATGGCATGCTCTCTTCTGATGGCCCAAGCAAAGACAATTTCCACATACCTCCTTTATGTCTTTGTATGTGCGATGAGTTGGTGACCATCAAAGTCGGCAAGAAATTGGCTTCATGTTCTCATTTGACCTTCTCTTAAGGAAATTTGTCGTCTTCTCTTAAAGTGGACCTTAGTCCAACCTTTATTGTTCGTTCCATCCTTGTCTATAGCTACAACGTGTGGGGTCTTGTTTCATCTTCTCCAATGAGGGGTGCACAAGCCTGCCCTTCTTGGGCTTGTGCGTGGTGGTCGATCGGGGTCCTATCTGAGGCTTCATGCTTTGTTTGGTAGCCCGTGGTGGAGTTCCTCTCATAAGTGATCAACAGTTCATATTGTCGGGCTCATCACTCATTACTACACACGGGCCATAAGCATTTGTAGCTAGGGGCAAAGTGTGTGGTGCGAATATGGCTTCCTGTTGTTGTTTCCCTCTAGCGATAAGAGCTCACCTCTCCGACGATCAACTCCCTCTGGCGATCTTTCTCAAAAAAGCCCTATCATGCTTAATATCAAAGTAAAGTTGTTATTTTTAAGCACTTTTTGGCATTTCATCGACCATACAATCTATGTTACGCTTGCAATGAATTCTCCATGGCATTAACGACTATCACAACTCAAGAATACAAGTACACATCAAACAAGGCATAGTATAGATTAAAGGGGGAGAAAGAATGTCAAAGCACCGGCGCGGGTAGCTGCTAAGGCAATTCCTGTTGATCATAAATGCTTCCCTTCATTTTTCTTGTGCCTCCACATCCTCTCCACCGTTGTCGCCATCACCGCGACAACCACTCTCCTCAAGTATCTAATGTTTTTGTTTCTATAAATGCTAATTATAAAATTAAATGTTATCTATTGAGGTTGAAAATAGAGATGGGAATCCAAGTGTAGTCTAGCTTTCACTAAGAAAAAAGCACGAATAGTCCATGGGGGTATGAGGCCTTCGACCAAGATGTGCAAAGGGATGGTGCCCCAACAACTTGATACTAGCTAAGACCATGCACTTACCTAATACTATATTTGGATGGTCGTACCATGGTTTAATAAATGTATTTATATGCATGATATCAGAATTAATGTTTACCATGTTGGGAAAGATAATATGGTATGATATAGTTAATAAACTGTTTGTGTTTGTTTTGTTGGTATGATATGGTTATAAAAATATAAAATGATCAGAACCCTCAAATATAAATTAAACTTGGTATTTATAAAATTATTAGTGATATTTTCAATAGAAAAATTTTAGAACCATAGGAAGACACCAATTCAGTGATTTGAAAAATCCATCAAAAACCATGGTTTTTAAACCATAAAAAATCTATGGAAAACAATACTATCTTAAAGAAAGTGAAAATAAAGTAGTAAATCATAACATACATTATGAAATTATGAGAAACCATAAAATAAACAAGGCCTAAGAGCATTATATTCCAACAACGTATTTTGCAAATGTATGTAACTCAAAATTGTACTAGTTTTTAATATTATGTAAATAAAGCATGGTTTATCTTTTTTTTAAAAAAAATAAACTTTATCTATTAAGTAAACTATTATACAGGAGTAACTCCAATATTAGTTTTTTTTTAACTCTCAAAAGTAAAAAGTGGGCATGTCTTTTAAATAAAGCAATTAGTCACCAAATATCTCTTATTATTACATTACAGGTGAATAAAATAATATTTTTATAATAACATGGAGATTGAAACCTATTAATATGTAGGGTTGGACATGGGTTGGTCTGGGCTAGACTCAAAAAATCAGCTTATGTGTTTGATCAATGACCGAGTCACTTTCGTCAAATTTTGTTAGCCCAAACTCCTAAGACATCAATTTTGTTACCCAAAGCCCAAATTTAGTCCAACCCAAAAATAAAATAATTTTATTTTTTTTACTAATAATGGAAATAATTAAATAAAACATATATTAGACTATACTATAACATAAATAACACAAGTGATTCAAAAAAGTACTACACAAATAAGTACTACACAAATATTACATCAAGAACAAGTTCAACATTCTTAATAAAACACTAATTGTACCATAAAACAAATACTAAGGTTTTGGTCAGGTTAACATTATATATATATATATATATATATATATATATATATATATATATATATAAATTGGTTATATACCCCTCAAAAGTTTCATAATTGCATATTTACCCCTGAAAAATAGGTTGAATTGCTGATATACCCCTACTATTATGATCCATTGATAGAAGTTAACCAAGTAATCTTAACCATGGTTATAACTTAGGTTAAGGGTTGAAAAATGTCTAAAATACCCCACTTTATATATTTTTTAACTATTTTAAATTTTAGATTTTTAATGGGGTATTTTTAAATTTATAGTCAAACAAATCTTTTAGGGGTATATATGTAAAGGGTATGATAGTCATTTTGTATGTCTACAGTTTGTTAACTTGACGGTTTTTCATTTGATTTTAACCCCAGGGGTATATACGCAATTATACCTATTATTCAAGGGTATGTATGCAATTATGTTTTATTCAGGGGTAAATACGCAATTTCAAAATTATTTAGGGGTACACCTGCGAAAAACCCTATATTATTTTATTTATTTATTCGGGCTTGGTTGGGATGGGCTGGGCTGGGCCAAAATCTATATAACCTAAGCCCAGCCCGAAATATAATTGGGCCTGCTTAGTTTAGCCCAACCCAGCTCTTTGGGTCATTTTCCTAAACCCATACCCTGTTTTTTTCGGGTTGGGTTCGAGCCAGCCCATGGGCCACCCGACCAATGTCCACCTCTATTAATATGGAATATGACATGATATAGGGGGTGTTTGGATTGGTTTTTTTTCCTCCAGAAGTGCTTTTGGAGTAAGTTAAGCACTTCTGGAGAAGCAGTTGTTTGGATGGCTTTAAAAAAAGCAAAATCACTAAAAAAAGCCCCATAAGTGCTTTTTTCAGAAGCTAGTGGTTTGGTGCTTCTGAAAAAAGCCATTTTGTAGAAGTTTTTTTAGAAAGTATTAATTACCAAAACATCCTTCTGAAATTTTTTTAAACCTATTTTGAAAATGATCAATTACCAAAATACCATAACTACTATTTTTATTATTTATTTTTATTATTTTTTATTATTATAAAAGTATTTTTGGATTAACATATCAACACATAAAAAAGACAGAAACGCTTAACTTACTCTTATAAGTCCTTTTTTTAAAGTTCTTCTAGCAAATTTAAAAAAAGTATTTTTTTTCCAAAGCCAATGCAAACACCCCTCGTATACATGTGGCCCACAATGGTATATGTCTACCACTTGTCCTCCACGCTAATTTTTATTTAAAATTTTTTAAATTAATGATCTGGCAACTTATCATGCACATGCCATGACAATGTGATGCACCACATATGTTCTATCGTCTACATCAAATTAAAATAATTAAAAGAGGAAAAATTGTATGTAGACCACTAGATAAATATGAAATTGCTTATATATCTCTAGAAATTTCGAAATTTCACAAATATTTGCATGTATTTGTATATATAAGATCAAAGTCAACCCCATAGTTTTTAATAAAATATGCACACTTCTTTCTCTCCTATATCCATAAAATTGTACAACTGCGAAAGACCTCAATGATAAATCTTAAGGGGTTGTTTGTTTTCAAATTGCTTTCCAAATAGTTTCGCTTTTATCGCTTTTAATTTTCCTAAAACGCTGAAAACGCAGTAAAATGCGCTTCGGCTCTGGGCTTGCTTTCGTAAAAGTGAAAACGATTTGGGGTTGGAAATGTAAAACTAAAACGTTTAAAGACGCTTTCCAAAAGTTCTAAAACGTGGTGGCATGGATGTAAATAAATCAAACTCAAAAATAATTATAAAAATATATAAAATATCATATTTTTCATTTTTAAATTTTTAAAATACATTTTCTTTGAACTTTAATTAATATAAAATATATAAAATACCATGTTTGTTATTTTTTAAATATTTTAACTTTTATAAAAATATCATGTTTGTCATTTTTATTTCTTAAAATATATTATCTTGAATTTGTTATTATAAATATATCATGTTTGTTATTTTTTATATTTTAAACTTTTATAAAAATATCATGTTTGTCATTTTTATTTCTTAAAATATATTTTTGTAAACTTTATTTATTATATATAAAATATATAAAAATATTATGTTATGCTATTTTTATATTTTGAACTTTATAAAAATATCATATTTGTCATTATTTTATATTTTGAACTTTATAAAAATATCATGTTTGTCATTTGTTATTTTTTATATTTTAAACTTTTGTTATTACAATTATTATGTTGGTTTATAATTTTATTTTACATTTATTATATTGTTTTACAATAATTAAAAAAAACTGTTTATACATATTTGATAAAATCAGTAGAAAACATACTACACAGTTTTCTATTAAACCAAACGTATTTTTCATTTTCTGTTTCTGAAAACAGTTTCCAACCATACAGCTTTTCCATTTTCCAGTTTCTGTGTTTTCCATTTTCCACTTTTTCTATTTTCTGCGTTTTTCACCTTTTTAGAAAATAGAAAATAGAAAACAAACCAAACGCTCCCTTATTTATTCTCGTCGTTAATTCTGGAGATTAAGTTTTGATCTCACTCCCAAACTACATCAATTACCATCATATGAGAATAAAAACAATTTACTAGATCATCATCCATCAATATCATAATCATCTTAAAAAAATGTTCTCACACTGCTGATGTAATTATTTATTAGTTCCATTCTTATCATCCAACATCTTGCAAAAACCAAATGCACATCTCCCTTGTCCCAAACTAAATTAATATTAAAATAAAATTATCGTAATTAGCTACATCTTCAAACCCTTATTCTAAAATCCACCATTAACAATTAGAACATGAAAAATGGAAACATAAAGAAAAAAAAAATAATCCTCCATAGCAAACTATGTAAAGTTATTATACAACTATATCCATATGTATAACAATATAATATAATATAATATGCTATGTTATATGTACGCTATTATTCCAGACTCCTTTGCCCTTCACGTACGAAAAGGAAGAGCAGAACCTAAGACACTGTAAAGCCTGCAACACCATCTCTTAGAGGCTACAAAACCAAGTACTTCTCTTCTGTCCCTCTCCTGTTCACTCTACCACTCCTTTGTCTCCAGAATCTTCTTGGACATCCAAATCCCTGTCGCGGTGAGCGCCAATCACGCCTCCTCCTGCTCCAGCTTCCGCTGCCAAAGCCTCCGACACACGCCATAGCCGCGCAGCCTCCGCCGCGCTGCACCCGGCCTTTGACGCCGTTGCCTCGTTGCAGTCAGCGAAGTACTTGCCTGTCACTCCGCTCACCTTCGGATGGGCCGCCGCGTAGCACGTCGTCGCCGCCGCCTTCATGCATGCGAAGCCAAATCTATTAATTTATTCGCCCATTATACAATTTTGAACTCTATTTTTAATTTTTATTTTTTTGGTCACAATTAATTAAATCACTCACTTGGGAAATCGTTTTAAGTAGCTTGGATGCCAGAAAGAACACCAGATCTGTTTCCAAGGCAGTGATCAGTGACCAGACAGTGTTATAATATTTATATATATATATATATATATATATATATATTTTAAAAAAAATGGAAAATAACTAATAATAATAATTAATAATACCAGTGAGGAAGCCCTCACGGTCGCGGGTTAGGCGGGTGCGAACTATGCCGGGGTGGACGCAGTTGACGACAACGTTGGCATCCATATCCTGCAGCGAATCAAGCGAATCTGTTAGTAAGTTTGGTCGAGTCATGATATTCTCCTTTGGGATTTCTGAGATAAGACGAGACCTTGAGTCGCTCCGCCAGTTCTTTGGTGTGCAGCACGTTGGCGAGCTTGGACAGCGCGTAGGCTCGCGTCGCATCATACCATGGTCTGTAAGGAAACAGGTTTACAAACCCATATAAATTCTTCTGAAAAGAAAATTAATAATATAAATATATATATTTTTAAAAATATACATTTTATTGAGGGTGATGAGATGAAGGTATTGAATGCCGTCGCCGGAGAACCAGCCATGGATGCTGGAGGAGACGTTGACGATCCGGCCTTGGATACCTGTTTCCCTCGCCGTTTCCACCCATCTTGTCTAGAAGTAATTTCGTCAACAAAATGGCCTAATTTCGGAAACGAAAAAAAGAAAATTTAAATAAATTAGAAATAATTCACTCGAACCGGAAGGTACTAGAAGAGAGAGAGAGAGAGATTCTGAGCTTGTCGGGGGTTGATCGATGTTCACCTAAGTAGTTTGTGGCGAACGTCATCTCAACGCCGTCTTCTTCCGAAATCGCGTGCTCGTGAGAGAACTTTCCCGCGTTATTTCTGCGAATTTTAAGAATCCGAATTTTGAACTGTTGGTTATATAATAAGAGAAGAAGAGAAACAATATATCGGACGATGGTTAATTTGTTACTACATGAGCAGATTGAGAGGAAGGCGAAGAGAGAGGAATCGGAAGCTGAAGGAGCGGACGGAGGAGAGAGAGCTGAGATCGAGAGGAAGGATGATGATCTCGGCGCCAGGGAACTCCTCAGTGATGCGTGCCTTCGTCTCTTCCGCGGCCTTCAAGCTCCGTGCCGGCAGAACCAGCCTCGCCCCGCGCTTCGCCAGAACCCGCGCCGTCTCCTCCCCGATCCCCGACGTCGCCCCTGCCAAATAAAAGCCCCTCAAGAGAACCGCACATAGATGAAGGAAAAATGGCAAGGATCCGTCATAGGGAGAGATCGGAACCGGTGATGATGGCGGTGATGGATCGGAGGTCGGGGCAAGCCTCTGTGACTTCCTCGGCGGTGGATTTCGATCCGAACCTGCTGGACCCTGCGGATCCGATCAGGTACCGTACCGTTTCCAGCATCTCTCTCTCAATACTTCTCTATGGTTTCCAATTCTAGTTTTTAGAGAAAAAGGGGATGGCCGTGGTGGGCACAGGCTTCTACTTCTATAGTGTCAGGTTTGCAGAGAAAGGCGCCGTCCTGCCTTCATTTATATACACCCTGAAAAACAACCATAGATTCCAAGAAAAAGTAGTGGGTTTAGATTTTTCTATATTAAAATTCACGGCAAAGTGAGCGAGCGGAGACCTCGATGATCGATGGTGATCCATCAGCCACATGGCGGAAGGCCCCGCCATTAGAAAATGATCCGAGAGGAGGGGGACGTGACGAGAGACGAATAGTGATAGAAGTCCTTATCTGCGGCTCGGCTTGTCCTTAGGTCCTCAGTGAACCAAGTGACTGTATATCTCTTTCTATGTCTCCACTCAATGGCTTCTTGAACTCCCCCACCAGCTTACAAATAGTTAATAGGATTTTGGCCTTGTGTTAATCGAGGGATCTGGGTGGACTTGGGATGATTGGGGGAGATTGATGGTGATGCAAACGTCGGATCTATGGACCTGGTGGGATGCACGGTGGAACACATCACGGTCTTCTGCGTGCGAGGTTGTTTGGCAGGATAGGTGAAGGGGCCGCCCTTTGGATATATATTAGGAATTTTAATTTTAATTGATTTTTTTAAAAGGTTTTAGATTTAGCTTTTTTTTTATATATAAAGTTTCTAATTTAATAAAATATTTTATAGTATAAAGTTTCCAGCTACAGGAATTTATATATAACTTTTGATCCTGAAATCCCAAGTTGAATCCAAATCTACTCTTTTTAGTTGTCTCCAATGAAGATGAAAAATGGATTTGCAAATCTTATATTTATTTACTTCCAAATTAGATTAAATTCCGAATTTGTATTTTTCTTTACTGTAGTCAAAGGGATAAGTGTCCGTGTTTGACCCTACTCTTAATCATGTGAGTATTTGGTAGAAAACTAAAATCTGATTATAGTTTTAATTTTAAAAAAAATCTATTACTTACTTTTATGCAGGACCACAATGAACCTTAATAAATCTAATAAACTCGTCTGCAACTATTGTTGGGAATTGGGATACGGATGAGTTGAATGAAGGTCTGTGGAGCCCATGACCAGATCAGCATCAGAAATTACTAGTGATTGTGAACTGTGAAGGATGGAATTAATAAGGATGAGTATTAAAATGCATGGTATGTGTAGGTAAGAACTAAGAAGAGAAGCATGGGAAACGGGGATCGAGGAAGAAGGATAGCTAAGCCAAGCGGCGGGGTCAAACGGGCACACGTGAGGTATGGTGTGGCTTTTGCCAGAGAGGTCAATCGCTTCTTTTGGAGCTCGTGCCCTTCGGGATGGTCCATGGATCCTGATGAAGTACACTATATAATGAATAATAAAACTTTTAATAAAAAATAACATTTCACTGTACATTTTATTTATTTATTTATTTATCCATTTTATTTTCTTGGGTCGGTCCCACCGCTGTCACCGTTTTCCAGACTCTGTCGCACGTTCTCACCAGGGATGCCTTGCGATTTTGCGACCTTGGCTTGTGATCTCATTTTCAAGGCAATCCCATATTAGCCTGCCCTGCATGGGTGGTTTTTTTCCAAACGACACCGACTCACATGGTTGTGTTTGGCTAAATATAGGCGTGAATTATTAGATGATAATAGTTGATTGAAATAGGTTATTTTATTAAATTAATTAGAATAAGAAAATTAAAAGTTTATTTTGAAACAATGTGGTAGGTATAAGAGAGATAAAACTAATAATAGTATTATAACATGTATCATCTGTTTCTATAGTAGAAAAGGGTAGAGATGTTAGGAGCTTGTTCAAATTAGGAATAGTATAATCACGCATAGCTGGTCATGCTTGTATTCTTTGAGTGATGGGTAAGTATTTAAAATCTGCATTTTTTTTATAAACAAAATATTGCAGAAATAAGGAAAATCAATGGGAGTAAAAACAGCGAATTGGATGAGCGATCCAGATTAAAAATTATATTTAGTAGATCATTTATTGTCCATGTTATCCGCCGTGCTTTTGTTTTCTATATTTGTAAGGGATTAAAGTTCTCATCTTAGCCAAAATTTTCCTGGCTGGCTCACCTTGGATGCTCTCCATGGCACAGAGGTCTTTATATTACTGCATGCATGGGCATGGGTAACAAGAAAATTTAAGGTATTTTGTATTATTGCAAACTAAAGGAGAGCCTCACACACACTAGGGTTCCCCTCACTAGAACAGTAGAACCTGTCATCAAAATAGCATAGACAGACTAAGATTTGACATTAACCTAACTAATTTTGGTTCTAATGAATATACTTGTAAATCAAACCACTGCTATCACAATGCCGTCCAGTTGTTTAAAATCTCCATATCTCTCTTTTTGACAACCGTCCGTAGTAGCTACATAGGTAGGAATTTAAAGGTGTTTGTAGTGCCCGAAAATAAAAAGCCCACCGGTTATTTCAATGATGGGAGGAAGTCATAAAATACAAGTCATTCAAATAGTTGATTCTTTCAATTTATTTTATTTTAATTAAAGCATGCATTTTAGACGTATTTATCACTCAATTTCTCTTTATAAGAGGGAGAGGGGTGGTAATCAATTTTTTTTTAAAATTATTATTTATTTATTTTTTCTTTGATTTTTGAAACAAATTTTTGTATTTTGAGAGTCAAAATATTTCATATATTTGTTTAATCGGGTCATTTGTTTATAAGTTTAAGTTGATTTTACAATCTTTTGATTTAAATGTCAAATTATAAAAATCAGCAAAATAACCAACGGCCACAAATATTTATTGGTACTAATGTTCCTTGTTAAATGATGGGTATTAAACCTATAGAAGACCCGATTTGACCACCCCCCTTCCTTGCAAAAGCTGAGGGTCACGTGAATGTGAGCTTTGCGCCTACCAATCTTTATAGTCTCTACGCCCCATACCATTGTAATCCTATACACATCCTCGACGTCCTTCCGGGGCATTTGTCACATTACCTTCATAAAAAAATAAATAAACAACAAAATAATTTTATTTTTGTGTGTAGTGTTTACTTACCACCACGGCAATATATATATAAAAAGGAATATAGGCATTGCCAAAAGAAACTTTTCCACTCCTTTTGTCTTTATCAAGCAAAAGATGCTCTTGAGCAATTGCCCACAACCAATCCCACAAAAGAGCCCTCTATCAAGGTCTAATAAAACCTAGTTTAATTTGTCACATGATCTATGTATCATATGTTCCTATTTCCCCACCCACATCCATCTTCCACCAGGATTTACCACCCACCCAAGACAGAACCCCTCATATTAATCACCAAAAGCTTTTTCTCAAAAGCTTTATTTTATAAGTGAGATGCCATTTTCCAATGATTGCTTGACTTAATAGTTTACACTTGTAATTCTCTAGCCCCATCAAATCAAAATTAGGTGCATATCACCTCTCACACATATGCCCATCCTCATTGGCTCTTCATTAAGGTTAATCATTTCCCACTCCTTTACTTTCTTTTGCCAAGATGAAAAAAGAAAAACTAATAAACTAATGGGTAACTTTGTATACGCATATGCATGCTTATGGTCCCTTGTTGGATGTTAGGGAAACTTTTGGAGCTTTTAAGCTATACATTAGATAGAAGATGAGCACTTTCTTAGCTCCCTTGGACCCTGCTTTTGCCTTATAATGATTAAGCGGATCTCATATCTTACCTTTATCCCCACCACTTTAATGGTCAGCCGGGCCCCCTATACCAAGACCAGATGTAAATTGATCCACTTATACTGATGTCACATACCACCAAACCTCAGATTCATAAGGCATTAAGAAAAATAGATGGTGCTCCATTGTTAATCAGGATTGATTGGTGGATGGATAGGAGAGCATCTTGGAATATTAACCATCAGCCCCATCATTTCTCAATTCTCATCACAGCAACCTTGTGTGTGTGTGTGGTGCCCTTGAATCACAAATCAAGCTTATATTATCAATTTTTTAAAAATAATTAAGTGGATAAACCATTTTCATTTATTGATTAAATGCAAATAGGTTGTTACATTGATCCCTGGATGGATGATCATGTGGTAACAAACAAGACATCGACTATGTCCTGGCCTCCCAAAGTGGGGGTGGGGGTGGTGCCTCCTCTATCCCTCACTCAATGTTACCTCCTCGCTTATGAGAGTTAGGGCTATATCTAATGAGGTTGTGCATTGGTTAATGTAGTTGCATTTTGTCTGGTGGCAAGCTATATTATCGATCATTGATATGATGAAATAATGGAAATTGAGAGCAATTGGTGTGTTTGATTTGGTGGAAGAGATTGGAATATCATGTGTTGATTGATGCAAATTATTGAGAAGAAGTATAGGCCATGACACCAACCTATATATCTATAATCTATCCATTTATATGTGCATGTTTATGTGCTTCCAAGGATTGTGATGGAGGGTAGTCCCACACTTTTTATGTATATCATCATCTCAGAGCTCATCCAACGACCACATGGATTAAAACCATGGCAAACAAGATTATAAGGGATTAGTCAAACAAACAAAACAAAGCCAGGGGAGACTGACTACATACATATATGTCATTAGCTAGACAGGAAGATTTGTGTAGGTAATATCATGCATGGTGGGACCCCTCACCCATATATATGCACGTTCCTCAAGAAGATGGAGAGAAAGAGCTATCCTAGGGTGAGTCAACCTCTTTCCTCGTGCAATGTCATTTGAAGATAAACAACGAATTCTCTCTCAATTTATTAATTAGAGATCGATGCCGTTTCAAGTGTTTGAACACCTCACTCACTCATCATTCAAATTTTTTGACCAGAAAAGCCACAAATTAGCTTATTGATTTGTTGTGGCTAGTACTGCAAAGAAGAAGCTGGAAGAGTGGGTGATTATTTTTTTTTAATTATTATTTTATATATTATATTGCATCAGTCTCTGACATCTGGGGCTATATAAAGTTTATAAACCAACTGTGGTTGTGGGCATTGTTCCAACTCAAGTTGACTTGTTGCATCAGTTCCAATTTGAATTTTAACAAAATGATAAAATTTAACTTAACTTAAGAGAGGAGGATGCACACACTTCTGATATAACACATGTTGGAGACATCCTCAAGTATTGGATAAATACAGTACAAAGAATTAGCGCTGGTGAACGAACACCATGAGAAGATCGATGCTTGTGTGTTTTTTTATATGTAATATGATATAGGTATATCTAGTAAGACACATGTCTTAAATAAACTCATAACACATGGCATCATCTCCATTATTCCTCAGGTCAGATTCGACCGATCTCCATCATTCCCCAGGTCAAATCCAACCCACTCAAATAATATCCCTCAAATTAAATCCGAATTAATCACATAACGTTACCCATATCAAATCCGAAATAATTACCACTCTAATACCATCACAACCCTTTAAACAATCGATCCAGATCCCCAATCGAATTCCCTTTCTTGTGAAAAGACAAGAGCATAGCATAAACATTGAGAAGACAAATAGCCAAAAGAAAAGGTACAGAGGAAGATCTCTATATAAGGAAGATCCGACCTAAAACATAAAACGCTATAACTCATCCTGACAACCGAAGGGACATGAGTTAAAGAGTAAACAACCTACTTGCCCTACTGGGCCCTCTCGCCCCACTAGGTCCACTTGTCCTGACAGAGGATGAGACTTTTTCCAACCTCCAAAAAGACTAACGGCAGACTCAAACAAAGGTCTATAAATAGGGAAGAAGCGGAAGTTTAAACGGTAAGAAAGGATAGACAAAAAAGATCTCTAACCCTCCAAGAAACAAAAAAGACCCTTCTCTAATTTGATCGTCGGAGCTAAATCCGAAGCGTAAAAAGGCCCACCGATTGTTTTTATTTCTCCCCACGCAGTGTTTTTCCAAAGAACCGGAAGTCCGAGCAACTTGCTTTACAACAAAATCGTGAGTGTCCACACTAACAAATACAAATTCTCAACCGTTGATTCCATCCGGTGCTGATCACAAGAAGAGACCGGATTTTCGACTCAACAGTTTGGCGCCTTCTGTGGGGATCTTATGAAAAGCCAGCTCCAAATGGCCACCCTATGAAAATCAAAACGTGTCGAAGGACAAGAGGCAGGACATGAAGAAACCAACACACGCCGCTGTAAAACCCAAGAAATAGGGAGAAACCCTCCACTATCGGAGGATCAAGACATCCATGAGCTTGCACTTGAATATGGAATAACAATCGAACAACTCGCTCAAGTTGTTCAAACCATGCAACATCAGCCACCTCAAGATCAACCTCCCCAAACTCCCCCCCACCCGTAGAACTTAGAAAGGTAGAGAGATCTAGTGCCCGTGACTTAAAGAGAAAGAAGGCTC